>RJWT010000719.1:0-59285 GCA_004365215.1 Cuniculus paca | reverse complement strand
TATGCAGTGCTCGCAAGGGAAATAATATTTTAAAGAGCATTTGAATTCACAGGTGTAGACTATAAAAAAGTGAGAAGTTTCGTTTTTCTAAGACCTAGTATTTATGTCTCTTGTTAAAGAAGTATTTGTCATATAAACTTGTTTCCTGCCCAATTCAGTTTCATTAAAAAACGATGTGCTTTTAGAAATGATGCAGAAAGTATTACTAGGAAAATTATAGCAAATGGCATGCCCAGAGTTTATAGTGCATTAAAAAACAATCTGGATCTTTGTTTTACTGTGAAAATACAATGAATCACCAAAATCTGATGTATTCCAGTCATTGAAATTCATTTCAATTACATACATTATGATACTATGAAATACATATTTGGTCTTATTCCTACTTTCTGGGCATATAAATCCTGAAATCCTTGGAGTTTCCAATGTTACGTGTATTTTCATATGCTAGTGAATGGCAGATGAGCTGCGGCCCGAGACCTTCAGGATGAGGCTAATCACAGTAGGGAACAAGGCATGACTAGAGGTTGGAACTTTCCCCTTTGCCTCTGACCTCTAAGGAGGAGGTAAGAGAGGAGTTGTTTATTAGTGGGCAGCGATTTAATCGATTAAGCCTATTTGCTGAAATTTCTAGAAAAAAAATCCTTTGCATCTCTTTAATCTGTAGCTTTTGTCATATCCTTTATTTTTATTTTTATTTATTTATTTTATTTTGAGGCACCGGGGATTGAACTCATGACCTTGTGCTTGCCAGGCAGGCACTTAGACCGCTGAGCTAGATCTCCAGCCCTGTTTTTGAGACAGGGTCTCACTATGCCGTTCAGGCTGGCCTTGAGCTCACTTTGTAGCCCAGGCTGGTCTCATACTCACAACGATCCGCCTGTCTCAGCCTCCCGAGTGCTGGGATTACAGGCGTGAGCCACCACTCCCGGCTGTCATATCCTTTATAATAAATCAGTAAACCTGTTCCCTCAAGTTCTATGAGCTGCTCTAGCAAATTAATTGAACCTAGAGAAGTGGTCATTGGATCCCCAATTTATTTTATGTTTAAACTTTTTATTTATTTTTACTTTTTTTGAGATAGCATCTTGCTATGTGATCCTCCTGCCTCACTCTTCTTAGTGTTAGGATTACCAGTGCACACCCCACATCTGACATACACTTTACAACCACAGATTAGCATCTGAGTGCAACAGCCTCCTGAGACTGAACCCTCAACCTGGGGGACCTAACAGTATCTCTAGCTGGGTCGAGTCAGAATTTAATCAGAGGATATCCAGCTAGTATCCCCTGCAAAAAGTAGCTGCTCGCTTGGTGTGTCAGGAACATCCTGCCTCACACCTGGCGTTAGAAGTACTCTGTGTTACCTCGCAGGAAAAACACACTTTGATTTTTCCTACATCTTCGCATGTATTCATTGACATCAGACATTTACAGGGAATGTACGGCACTGCAAGCAATGCAAGTATCTGTAAGAAACATCTCTTTTCTGAAGGATCTTGTAATCTAGCAGAAGAAATGAGATATAACTACATGGAAAATTAATCGCAATAGGATACTTAAATAACTGTAAAATTTGAATTCATCCTTAAAGATGTTGAGGAGACAGAAAGATTTCTTGAAAACCCGGATTAAAAAAATAAAACCAATTTATGAGTGGCTAGAGGATGGCTGCACATTGCTAAATAAGTAAAATCTATTTTTTTGTTTTGGTCTTTTTGAGACAGGGCTTCATTATGTAGTTCAGGCTGACCTAGAACTCACTTTGTAGCCCAGGCTAACCTCGAACTCGTAGCAATCCTCCTGCTTCAGCCTCCCAAGTGCTGGGATTACAGAGAGGCATGCATCACCATGCTCACCCTAAATAAGTAAAATCTTAACTGTAAAATCTAGGTGAGTTCATTGTAATATTCTTTCAGCTGTTCTGTATGTTTAAAATGTTCATGATAAAAGGATAAAAAAATACTGAGAGTGTAAGAGCAGAGTAGTAGACTATTCTGATGGGCATTTAATTTTCCTGCAATATGACAAAAAGCATGAAAAGGCCTATGGAAATTTATACTTATTCATTTGCTTCTTCACACAATCAGAAAAATAAAGACATTCAATGTTAGGGAATAAAGTACATTGTGCACCATCAGCAAATAGCAGAATTTGCAACTCAAATTGACTTAAATGTGAAGAAAGTTATAATTATTAAGAACAGTAAAATCAAAGTTAGGTTCAACATCAGAGTTATTTAATTCAGTTTCTCAGAAACTCTCTCAAGGACACAAGTCCCTGCTGTACTATTTCTCGCATTATCTTAACAGAGTTCCTTCCTCTGCACCACAAGATGGCTGCCAGCAGTCTTGTTCCTATCCATTATGGAAGAATGACTGCATTTTCTTCCCAGTTATCTGAGTAAAGCCCTCCTTATGTCTTTTATTGTCTTAATCACCATAAGCCTGCTGGTTTCTGAACTGACTATGGTAAGAGGATGGGAGAACAGAGGCTATGATTGGCTCAGGCTCATCTTAGTAGAGGGGAGAACACTGTGAGCATGGGCTCACAAAGAGACAAAGAAATCATCCAGAAAGATGGGTATGGAGCATTTATTGTAGAAAGCATATGAAAGGTATTCTTAAGAAAAAGCTGTTGGCAGAATATGTTCTGAAAGAGAATTACATTATAAAATAATTTTTTCATGCTTATAAAAGAAACACATTTAGTGTAAAAACTGTTTTTGAAAAAGACCACACACACACACACACACACGCACTTATTTATAATCTTACCACTTAGAAATAATCAAGATTAGTATTTAAGCATTGACTTGAAATAATTGTACTGTTAGCATGTATGTGTGCATGTACACATGTTATATACTTGTTATGATAATAGTTTTACGGATTTGTTTTAATGGGTAAGTTTCCATCTCACAAAAGTCCAACATTTGGGCAAATATTCCTATACTGTAGAATATTTAAAGATGTTTTGCTTTGCAACTAACAAGGTAATAAACACTTTTATAGTAAATCATTATTCAAATCTGTGGTTATTTTATTAGAAAAGATTGTAGTTACTATAAAATTAAGCCTAACTGTAAAGATTCTTACTGCTCAGTATACACTGATTTATTAAACTTCTCTTATACCTCCGTTTGTGTGATGATTCTAGGTATTCTAAGTGTCACTGTCATTACTTGGCAGTGACACATTGCTTTCACACTTTCAGCTGCAGTGGGCTCTCCAAGATACAGAGCTACAAAAGTTCATTTTTAAAATCACTTAGGGTCTTTGGGAACATTTTGCTGGTCTCCTTTCTTCTTTCTCATTTTTATATTATGCAAGTACAGGTAGAGACTTCCGATATACTATTTCTTTCTGCTTTCTACATCTACTTATTTTTTTACCTAATGTTTTCATAGTTTTAGGATGTAAGCATGTAAACCTTCATACATAAAACTTCATACATAAAAGCACACAAATACTTCACATAGAGGTGAAGTAATGAGTGAATAAAATGATGCAGTGGGTGAATGAATAAATGAATGAAGTGAAGAAAATGAATGAGGATACAATATTTGGTAATTTGGGATAAAATTTGCTGTGACCTTATTAAGTCCATAAAATTTGCAAATTACTTCATAAAAGTGTTTTATAGGTTTTGACGTTTTAATGATGTTTACGGTGTTTTAGAAAAGACAAAGGATTTCAGTCTTGTGACACTTGGCCAGAATAGGGAGCAATTGTGCATACAATTATGCTATTAAGTTATTAAACGTAGTAAGAAATTTACACAAAACAGACTTTGGTTGTCTTAAACTCTGCTTAGCTAAAAAGGTTTAAAAAGGACAAATAACATTCTGAAACTTCCTTTTTATTTTTAATTCACCTTCATTTCCCACTTGACCACATTATTTTCTTGTTATGTAAACAAGAGTTATGAATTTTCTTTCTAATTTAATAGTGTGAGGCGTGATGTTCACAGCTAAAAGATCTTATGATTCAACTTTATGACATTAGAAGAGAAAACTCATCTATCCAAGTGTGAGTAAGTTGGAGGAAAAAAGTTGTTTCATTTCAAAAATCATATTTTTAGTCCCAGGACCTAAAGTATTAGGAAATAATATATGTGAAAGCTTCTTGAAGGTGTAAAGCACTATATAAATGTAAAGGATTAGTATTAGTAATGTGGTAAATCATTTCTCTGAAGGTTGGTGTAGGTCATTTATATTTTTTAAGTAGATGAATAGAAGAAAAATATGTTTTACTCCAAGAATGCCTGATTTTTTCCTCTAGAGCCCTTGAAGCACTTTTCCTGGTTTAATTTGATTAATCTCTATTTCATCCTGGCACAGCAGGTTGGGGGCTCACATTGGATTTTATAGGTCTTGCCTACATTAAATTTTAGACATATAGATGTTATTTTTTACTGGTATGGAGGACAAGTCTTTCCCTTAATTATTCATTTTATCACTGAATGTCAGATGGACTCACTAGAGGCTCCTCGCAGGCAGCCCTCCACGTCCTGATGCTTGGGGCAATGATAAGGCCTCTGCAGTCTCTCCTGACACTTGCAGCAGAACAGGGGCAGGAGGGAGGCATTCTGGAAAAACTCACAGGGCTCTGTGGAAGGAAAGGGTGCCAGGAAAACGGGCTCGCCAAGCCCTTGCTCTCCTACTTTCACTGAGAGTTTATATGTTTTCATTTTATTTCAGAAAACTAATTATGGAACATTCCAGCACTCTCCATAAAAAGTGCACTTGGGGAGTTTATCAGGTCCTGGGGAATCATAAGAAAAGGATCCATCTAAAAGGGGCAGTAGAGGAATCAGGGGCCCTGGAGCCTGCCAGCTGGAGAAACGCTTAAGAGGCTGCCAAGCCCTGGAAAATGAGTCGCCGTATGGATGTTCCCAGGTTGTGTACTGAACTTTCACTCCTT
The DNA here is from genome assembly GCA_004365215.1 of Cuniculus paca. Taxonomy (NCBI): domain Eukaryota; kingdom Metazoa; phylum Chordata; class Mammalia; order Rodentia; family Cuniculidae; genus Cuniculus; species Cuniculus paca. The sequence goes on along the minus strand of RJWT010000719.1, from coordinate 54,360 downwards.
GGAATATCCGCAGTCTTCTGCGTGGTTCTCCAAGGTACCCTTTGTCCTCACAGTCCAAAGGCATTGCCAACCTACCCAGTGTCCCTCACACTGTCCATGAGCAGCGGGGGACAAAAAAACAGATACTGTTATTTCTACATCAGGTCCATGTAGAAACCAAGGCGTAGGGTGACTCACTGCTAGGATTACAAAAGTGAGAGCGGGTTGGATTGCATGGGCTATTTCATTTTTTTTCCTCTTCAAAAATTTTCACTTAAGTGATACTTGAGAGATGTATTAAACAATATACTTTTAAAGAAATGTCAGTGTTTCCAGGCTATGTGTGTTCTTGTTTAACTGTCTGAGCAATTATTGGGCCTGTTGGGAGCAACAGAGGCCTCCTGGGTCTCAAGTTCTAACTCCCCTGCCTGCTGCCCTCCTTCACTTTCTTGCTGTGCAGGAAGCCTGGCTCTCCCTGAGGATCTGGTCCTCTTGGGACTTTCTCACCTGGGTCTGTTTATGTCTCTCACGCAGGTCCTGGAGAAAGGAAGTTGTTGTGTTGCTACTATGATCTTTGGACCATTGTTCCTCCTCTACTGGAAAGAAAAAAGCCAGATCCTTGAAACTAACATATGTTTATTTATATGCCCTCAGATTATACCACCAGAGGTAGCCCGTTTTCCTCCCAGTTACATCCTAAACAAATCATAGGTTTGTCCCCCTCACCCCACATGACTGCTGTCTGAATTCTTGGTGGCTTCAATAAAAACTTGAAAGCTCTTGGCTGGTGCATGCATCATCTAACCTGACCTCCTTGACCTCACTTGTCTTCTTTCCTACTCATTCATAGTCACTTGCTGCTTGACCGTACTCTCCTTATTTTATCATTATTAGTACATGTTTGCAGTATTAGTAATTACATTCACCTTGGGTAATTGGTACATATACACATTGCATATTGATCCTGTTTCCTTTCCTCCCATACTCTCCCCCTACCCCATTCTCCAGTCCTCTTTCCATCTCCACTGTCTACCTTGTTATTTCCTACTGTCTATTTTGCTCTTTGAATTATTTACATTTTGGTAAGAGAAGCTGTGTGATATTTAAGCCTCTGTGTTTGATTTATTTCACTTAGCATGATGATGACCATATTCTTCTTGATCTTACCATTGTACTGAATGAACCAGATTCATAATATCAGTTTTAAGCATCTCACTCTTTGACTACCACTTCTTGTCTTTGCAGCTTATCACCTGAATCCTACGAGGTGTTGTCATCCTTTCATGGCTCTCCGCACTTCAGGCTACCGCTGTTCACCATCCATCCTCTTCTTAATGTTCCCAGTTCCCTAGCAGAGAACTTACAAGTCATTCTGATATCTCTCCAGAGCTCTCAGCTCTCTGGACACCCTCATTCAAAACTGCCCATTGCTAGTCAAGTCTTCTTCTCTCCTTACTCTTTACTGATTTCCAGGTGGAGGAACATGGCTCAGGAAAAGTTAATATGCTGTCGTCTCACTGGGCCCTTAGCCTGATGAGAATCTGTCCACGTTTACCCAGTGTTCCTCCCTTGTCACCAAGATAAATATTTCACACGATACTCAAACACTGACCTCAACTCCAATTTGCTTTTTCTCAGCTATTCCCTGAGAAAACAGAAGCCATTATAAGATGACTTCATTTTCAAACTGCTAAATATATCAACAAACCTGTATCTTTACCCCTGTATTCCTGGCCCTCTCTCACTTAATGAATTGCTTGTGCTTCATCCACTGTTTTTCTTCTTTTTTTCTTGACCCTAGTAGTGTATTTCTCATCATAAAAAAATAAATAAAATAAAATAAAAAGAGATGGACAAAAAAAGATATTGTCCTCCCTTCATTTACTGCCCCAGGTCTACAGAACAAAACTTCTCAGAAGTCTTGTCTCTGTTATCTCTCCATCTCTTCTGGAACTCACTAGTCTGCTGACAAGCGTAGTTGTTGACGTTACCAATGACGTCACATATGAGCTCTGTCTTGCAGGATCTGACAGTCAGTTCTCTAGCATTATCGTACTACACCTTGCAGCAGGGCTTGATATGATAGTCATGTCTTCCTTGTTCCTTTCTCTTTGGGCATCCTTCACTCTTATCTTCTCCTCCTTCACTAGGTGCTTCTTCTTACTTTCTTTTGCTGGTTCCCTTCAAGTCTTGGAGTTCTTTTGGGCTCAGTTCTCTGACTCTTCTTTTCTTCTCTACTCCTGCTTGCTCTTAAGTAGAATTTACCCTATGCCTGTAATTTTTAATGTGCTTCATGTGCTGAAGAATTTAGTCCTTACCTCTTCCTTATGTTCCAGATTGATTCACATTGCCTGTTTATTTTGCATTTGTGCCTGGAAATTAAATATGCATCACAAATATATCATATCCAAAAAGAACTACAAATTTTACCTCAAAATCACCATTTCCAAATCTCATTTTTAAAAATTATTATCTTTCTTAATTTGATTGCTCAGAGTATTGCTGGGGTGGGGTGCTGAGGAGTGGCCAAAGGACTGAATCTGGATCCCTACTGTGTGGATTTGTTCACCCGCTTGCCATCAAGAGCAGGGGAAAAGTCCGTAAAAAATGGAAAAATTAATTTATTCACAGTTTGGCAAAATTGGGCAGTTAGTCTGCCCTCACCTCAAAGGCAGAGGAGTGCTCTGGTTGATGGAGAGTGTAGACCAAAAGCCAGGAAATGGGCACTGTAGTTTTAGCCAGGAAATGCATGCCCCAGAGAGCCCAGAAGATGTTGACAGTCTGAGTCTATTAAAGTCTCCTGGGTACCAGGGCTGCGGGTGGCAGGTTCTGTGCCCAGCATGAGGAAGCTGAAGAAGTAGAAAAAAAATGTAATTTTTAAAGATTTGTTTTAACATCTTGCTTTCAAGAACAAAAACTCCAAATGGATACGTGAGTTCTCTCAATCCATTTCCATCTCTGTCTTTGTCTTCTTTGTCATCCTGTACTTCTCTTGCTGTCTCTTTTTCTCTGACTCTTCACATACTCACCATTAGCAAATCTTGTTGACAGTACCTTCACACACATCTCTTTTGAACTGCTTCTTATTTATCCCACTAGAATGTAAGCTTCCAATGTCAGGAACTTTGTTGAATTTGTTCCTTGTCTCCAGCGTTCAGAATATGAGTTGGCAAACTATGAGTCACTGGGAAAATCCATGCTGTCACTGAATTTTTTTTACATTTTTAAATGGTTACGTGGTTTTAAAATAAAGGTTTATGATATATTAAAATTCTATGAAAGGTGAATTTTAGTATCCATAAATAAAGTTTTATTGGAATACAGCCATTTTCATCTGTTTACTTATTTTCTATTGCTTTTTTTTTTTTCATTACAACAGCTAAGTTGTGACAAAGATTTTGATGGACTAACAAGCAGAAAATATTTACTGTCTTTTTATATAAAAAAGTCCTCTGTCCTACACTAACACATTTCATAGCACTATACCCTTAATTTCTTTTTCTTAATATTTCCAATAAAAATCTCAGGACTGATTCTGTGTTTGAATCATGTTATTTTCACCTAACCCCTGATCAAGGGTTAGGTGACAGTTAGATAAGCCTAGGAAATGCCAGTCTCAGATTCTAGAGAATGGAAAAGACTTAACTCCCTCCAAAACATATGGACTGAACACTGGAGTGGGCCGTTTCTTGAGGATAATTAAGATGCTACAACCAGAATAAGGGCCATAAAATCTTTAGTAGGAAAAACAGTCATCTCCTTGGACCCTCTTGTTCTTTTGAAAATGGCAAAGTCCCAAACCCTGTGGCTTAGTCTTTCTAAGAATTAAATCTTTTGGTTGATAAGTCATACTGAGAGTGTATTAGAATGTAATACCCAATACCTCAAATCATCTATGTGTTAGATAGGATCTGCGCCATTTTTAAATCAGTGGCCTCCAAATGTACGTAATCAGTATTTTTTGAAGGCAGTTGTGCTGGAATGGGATGTAGCTTGAGAAGTTATGAAAGTGGATGTCATTTCAGCGGAGGTCTGAACTATATTATAGATGACCTGGCAGGGGATGGGTTGCTGATACCAGCATACACCAGCCTCCATGGCAGCAATAAGGCAAGCTCTCTGTTTGTGCTCCTTCTGTCTCTTTCTTCATTATGAGAATTAAAGAGCATTCAGTCAGTGTGAGGTAACCTATTACAAGTCTTTCCTAATTTTATCAAGCAAATCATGCCTTTCAAGATATCAGAATGTATAGAGAAGAGGGGATTATTGATTTATAACCAAACACTGTACTTGAGTCTTTCTGCAACAAAAGAAAGCCACGGGAAATCATTAAAAAAACGTAACAGAGAAACTTTCATATGGTCAGATTTATGTTTTAGGAAGCTCACTGGTGGCAATTTAGAGTCTCTATTGTGCTAGAGTCTAATTGAGCAGGAATGATAGAACTGAATGTTGGCACCGGTAATTTTTCTAACTCAGTAACTTCATAGTCTTCTATCCTTGAAGTCATGAAGAAATCCTTGGTTCAATGAAATGTTTCTTAATCACAGTGTCATGCTGTAGTTTATTTTTTATTTTTTAAAATCAAACTGAAGATACAGCTATTTTTTAAGCTATAGCAACACACCCTACAAGATTGGAGCTGTTATTTCCTTATTGATCATTTCAATTCACGTCATTAGTTTTGGGACTGAACTGCAGAAATCTTGTTATTTACCTTTTACAAGTTAGCAATGATTAAAAATTTTGAGCTGCTCTTTGCTAGAATTTTCTTTTTCATACAGCAATACTTCATTCATATTCTGACATTTATTTTCTGTTCACATCCTCTCAGTGAGAATTCTCCTTAATAGAGAAATTTTGTCAATAGAAATTATATTTTTGTGTGACTAAAAAAATGCTAAATTCCAAAGGCTAAAAAATGAGCTTTCATAGTTTTAAGACTACATAGTTTTACCACAGTTGTAAAATCATGTTATTTCTGGTATCCCATCCAATTGTAGCATAACCTTGAAGGTTTGCTCACCCTGAGATCTTATATTATAAACATTTTTGGTGTGAAGTGTACCTTCCGTAGAACCTCAGTTGGCTGGGGTGTCATTTAAAACATGCTGTGAATTAACAACTTTTCAAAGTAGTGTCTCATTCCAACAGTGGACTTTCTTGTGGGTTGCTGACAAAGATCATAACTAGTGGTCATACAGAGAACATGCATCTTTTTTTTTTTAAAGAGAATAGAACAAAACAAAGCAAAAGAAAATAGAATAGAGTCAAACATAATATAGCATTTCAAAACAGAACACTGCAAGCTATACAGGTTTTCAAAACATAACAACAGATTAACAATGGTTACCCTAGTGTCTCTTGCTTTCTTCAAAATGGTTGTTCATACATTTACAGACAATAAACTCAAACAAAACAAAGTAGTATAAAACCAGATAAAATAAAAGAGCATTACAGGCCTTCAAATCAGACAACAAGAAACCAGCAATGGCTACTATAGTGCCTCATTTTTCAAAAGAGCTGTTCCTATCTTTTCACATATTGTAATCAAATAGTAGGAAAGGGACTTAAACCAATCAAATCAAAGAATAAAAGCACCATTGGATTTCAGAACCATTTCTCCATATTTATCGGGAATTTTGTATCTTACTGAGTCTTCGATTAAGTCTTTGTGTTGTTCAATAAAAAGTTTAGTGTTCAACAAAAGCCCTTCTCCTGGTAACCTTCCATGATGCCTAGTGTTACAGCAGTAGTGTTTTCTGCCTTGTACTTGCTCTCCCATGCACACAGTAGAGAATATTTTACAGGAGTGGGGTGATGGTGGGGGACGTCAGATTTTCTCTGACGTGGACACATTGGAACCAGTGCAAAGAAGTTCCAAACAGGCTGGCCACGTTTGGCTCAGTTCCACAGTTAACTTTCTCTAGCTCATCCGGGCCAACAAAAAGTGAGTGGACACCATCAGAAGTTAGTGAAATCCTTGTCCTTTAAGACATTAAATCTAAAGAGCCACATGACCATCTGTTAGAGATGCTATTGCAGAGATTCTTGGACTGTGTGTTAGGCACAAATGCAGTAATTGGAGAATAAAGAAACGTCTTTTCTTTGTGAGCACATTATCCACATGGAGGCTCTGTCTACAGTATTTTTAATTACAATATGATTGTTAAAACTCTAATATAAGGCAAGAGAATCAGATTGAAACTGAAAACTTTGAAACGTTCAGAGATAGCAATGAAAAGAATCGCTCCATTTTTTATGGTTATGCTGTCATCAAGCAGTTGTTGAAGGCCCTCGCCTCTCCCACTAGGTTACCCTGGAATTAGACACTTGTTTTTCTGTGTGTTGTTGTTTATTTTTATTTTTTGCCTCTGCTTGAAGGCTATTCTTGAAAACTTTCAAAAGCTCTTCCAACTATGAAATGCTTAAATGTAAATTAGGATTTATTTAGGGAAGCAGAACCACTAAAAATATTATGGGACAAAGGTGGTTATAAAACTAAGATCCCAAGCATGGTGGTGAACACACGTAATCCTGGCACTCTGGGAGACTGAGGCAAAAGGATCACAGTTGTGAGCCTAGCAAACTAGCATCCTAAACTACTGAATTTATTCCATATTTATCCTTTCATTATTCAACCTGAAATGGGACTAGAAAAACAAAGCCCATTAAGTCCAAATCAGTGAACAAAGCTTTTGTTTGTCACTCACATAAGTGGTTTGATTAGGTTTCATGATTGCTACTGTGTATTTTTTTTAAGGATTTGACTATTTTTCTCTCTCTTTTATAAAGTCCCATTACAAACTGGAATATTTGAATATAAACAAAAGTAGTCCTATGTGTTGATTTAAAAGATGTTGCAATCTATATTTATTTTAAATATAGTTAAAAAAGAAGATGTATTGAGTATAAAACTACTTATGTTGTAGAGAAATAATTCCTGTGTCTAGGTAAGAAAACAGAGTTTCTACGACATTTTTTCCCTTTTTCTCTTTTTTCTTTTTAGTTTTGGGACTGAATGGCAGAAATCTCTTGTCTTTTTCTTTTTTTTTTGTACTGGGAATCAAACTCAGGACCTTGAACTTGCCAGGCAGGTACTATGCTGCTGAGCTATATCCCTGGCTACTCTAAGATTCTTTTAAGTAAAAATGAAGACTAAGGAAATAGGCTACATTATTCGAAACTAGCACGTTCTTCCAAGGAAGGATTGAAAGACTGTGTTTCTGTTTGCAATCATGTGTGCCCCCCTCACCCTGCAAGAAGCTTGTATTAGTTCATTTAATGTTACTACAAGAAAACATCTGAGGCTGGGTAACTACACAAATGGATTTCATTAGTTCTCAGATTTGGAAAGTCCTAGATTTGGTTGCCACATTGACTCAGCCTCTGCCGAGGGTCCCCTTGTCCTCCTGACATCATGGTAAGTGACATTGTGGCAGAAGCAGGTTTGTGTGTGGGGTGGGATTACACGGTAAGATAGGGAGTCAGAGAGAATTCAGGAGTTGGGCTCACTCATTTGTAACAACCCTCTTGTGGGACCAACTGGTGTCCCAGGAGAATGATGCTAATCCCTTATGAAGCATACCCATGACCCAGTGAAACCAGCACTAGGCTCCCCTTCTTAAAGGTTCCACACCCCCTTTCAACATCAACCACTAGGGACCGATCTTCTGACACACTTACCTTAGGGGGCACAGTTAAACCGCTGTACATCCACACAGCCCACCAGTTCCCTATGACTTGCAGTGCTAGCGTGTGTAAGCCCTGCAAATAGCACTGGCCACATAACTTGCTTTGGCCAGCAGAATACAAAAAGGCATGATGAATGCTGTATCCGAAGAGAAGTCTTCAGAAGCGTTACTTTTTCCATTACCACTCCTGCTTTTCTTCTAAGCAACAGGAACATCATGTCTATCTGCTGGTCACCATATAGGCCTATGTGCAGGGAAATATGTGGAGGAGCACCACAGCTGGCCCACAGCCATCATCCACGTATAAGATGGGTGCTAAATAAAAGCGTACTATTTTTACTTTATAAGCTGCCAAATTTTAGAGCCTGTTGTACAGCAGAAACTGACGAACCCATAAGGTGGAAAGAAATAATGCACCAAATTGCTGGCGACTGCTTTTGTAGAGTTCCGATTACTTACTACCATGACTTTTCTTACCTGTTTGGTGTTTTCCTGTTATATATATATCATGTACAATTATGAATGCAGGAAAAACAATCCTTTTTTTTTTCTTTTAACATATCTTTAATCCTTTCTTAACAATAGAGATTTGAATCAAGTTGCAGAGAATGTTAAATTAAGGCCAGTCTTTGAACAAGAGTATGTGGCCCCTCCAAGGAAAACTTGGAATATGGCATTTAAATATATCGTCACCCTTCAAGTTGATTTGAATATTCAGTGGAGTACCTATCAAAACTCTACTGGTTTTGCAGAAAATTGACAAGTTAATCCTAAAATTCCTATAAATTAATGAGACCAAAAATAGACAAAACAATCTTGAAAAAGAACAGAGTTGAGGGATAAGCTTCTTGATCTAAAACTTACAGTAATCAAAATAATGTAGTACTAGCATGAGAATAGAAATATAGATTAATGGAATAGAATTGATAGTTCCCAAGTAAATCCTTATACTCATGGTCCAGTGTGTTTCAAAAAAGTGCTAAAGAAATAAAGGAGGGAAAGAGGAAAAGATCACTCTTTTCAGCAATAGTTTTGGGGTAAGTGGATGTCCATAAGAGAGCAATGGAGTCCTTATTATATCATATGTAAGAATTAAATAAAGATGCATTAAAAACCAAAATGTAAGAGTAAAAACTAAAACTAGATTAGAAAAAATATAACAATACATTTCATGACTTTGTATTAATGGGAATGAATTAATAACTTTGGAAATGTTTTTTAGATATGAAACAAAAAATGCATACAACAAGCATTAAAAATTAAATTGAGCTTCATCAATATTAAAATTTTTTGCTTCAAATGCTTCAAATGACACAATCAAGAAAGTTAAAAGCTAGTATAGATTTGGAGAATATATTTGCAAGTCATATATTTCATTAGGAACTTATAGCTAGCATATATAAAGAACTCTTACAATTCAATAATGAAAAGGCAATTTAACTCATGAAGGGGACATGAAATGAGAATATCTAACAGGAGGAACTGGTATGTCTTAGGAGGATATCTATTTAAGGAACAACCCAATAGCAAACACATTTCTTAGTAGGTTTACGTACATTTACTCTAAAAGCTGAAATAAATCAGTGACAGAGTCTTCTTTAAACAACCTCATTCATCCTGTGGATTACAGTTGCCTCACTTACGGCTACTGGCTTATGTTTGGCATGTTAACATTCTTTTAGCTAATTTCTTTGGTTCACATATATTATCAATTTTCAATGCATTCACAACTTGCAAACTTCACCTAAGTAACATGATTCAAAAAAACTCCTGTGTATTGAGTCAGTAAACTATTCAAAACATTATACTGGATCTTGCAGAATTCAGAGGTGCATGCACACACACACACACACACACAGGTTTTTGTTTTCTCATTTTTTTTCATTTAAGGAATATCTAATTCACAAGTTGGCTCTCAGAATGTTAGCATCAGATGAACATAACAACTAAGTTCTCAAGATCTCCCCCACCAAGATCTACTGAATCAGAAACTCAGAAAGTGTTTTTAATAAATATCTTCAATCTTGAAAGAATCAGTAAGTCAGCCTGCCTTTCCCATGAGCCAGTGGAGGCTGTGGGCTGGCAAAAGAACCAGGAAGTCAGCCTGCCTTTCCTGGAACCAACCAGTGCACAGGCGAGGAGACTAAAAGAGCCCTCTGCCCCCAGGCAACTGGCTGATTTGGAGGAACACAGGGTGAGGTGATAGCAATTGAGGTACAAAAACAACTTAATGTTTTCATTGATTGGTTGACTTTGTGGGCCTGGGGCTGGTAGTCTGAGCATCTGTTTAGAAGATAATGATATGCATTATAGCAATGATGGAGTATTTCTTTTGTCTTGTTTTTGAAATTCTGTACTGTTGCCACTGTTTTGTTTTGTTTTGTTCTGTTTTATTCCCTTCAAAATATATATGTATTGTCTTGGTTACTTTTTTCTCATTGTTGGGACAAAATACCTGACACCCAAAGTGAAGGAAAAAGAGGTTTATTTCTTACAGTTTTGGGGGTTTCAGTTCATACTTAGCTGGCTCCAAGGCAGGGTGGCATGGCTGAGAGGCAGTAGTTCATGGCAGCTGCAAGTGGCAAGAGCAACCACGCAAAAGAGGGCAAAAAACCCCGCCTCCTTCTCGACCTTGCATTCTATGTTGGCTCCACCCCTGGGCGGGTGCAGAACTCACACCGCCAATCCCAGCACTGGACAACAAATCAATCACAAATGCTAGAGTCAGCTGCTTCAATGACTACATGAGGCTTGGGGTTGGGGGGCCGCTTAGATACAAACCATAACATTCCACCCCTGGCCCCCCAAAGACTCATGGACTTCCCTTATATAAAAGGCATTTAGTCCATCTCCAAGAGTTGCCGAAGTCCTAACAGTTTCAGCATTGCTGAAAAGTCCAAGTCCCTAGTCTCCTCTAAGATCTAAGGCAAACTCTTAACTGCAAGCCCCTGTACAAATGAAAACAAAGTTAAACACTTCCAGCATGCAATGGCACAAGGTAGACATTACCATTCCAAAAGTTACAAACAGGGGAATACAAAGCATTGGAACCAAAGTAAGTCCAAAATTCAGCAGGGCAGATGTTAAGTCCTGTAGCTGTCTGTCCAGCATCTGAAGCAATATGTGGCAAATTGTGGGCTTATGTGGTTCCACCCCCATGGCACTTTTAGGAGTTTTACTTCCCACAGCTTTTCTCTTAGGCCCACTCTGCTCAATCTTTGCAATTTTCCTTAGATGATCCATACTCTTGGCTTTTCCAAACTTCTGAGGTCTCCACTGGGGCTTCCACTGCACCTTTGGCTTCACATTCACAAATTTCACACACTGCCCTCTCAGAGGCACACTGCCTGGCCTCCCAGGCCTTCTGAAATTGAGGTGGAAGCCTTTTCAACCTCAGAACTTGTGCATTCTGTATGCACCTAAAACCAGCAACATGTGGATGATGCTGAGGTCTGCTGCTAACTGGAGCAGTAGCCAGGCTTTCCTCTCTTTTGGCTATAGGGGTCCAGTGCCTGGATTGTTGGGCACTCTCAACCTGATTGCAAGGAACAGATTTTCTATGTCACCACCATTCTGGAACTTTTCATGGCCTCTGCCACCATTCTGGAACCTCCTGTGGCCTCTGTTACCATTCTGGAATGTGGCACTCTGCAGCTTTCTCCCCTGGCAAAGTCTTTCACTTTTGTATCTTTGAGGCTGCAAAGGGTGGAGACCCACTGTTTCCCCTAGGCCATCTTTTTTATTTCTTTGTTCCTTCTCAGCAATGGAGGTCTCAGCTCTGTCTTTACAGTCCACAGCTTTCCAACAAAACTCACAACGTTCTAAATCACCATGCTGGGCTCTTTGCTCTTGATTTCCAACATAAATGTGGCTAAAATCTGCCAACAATAGCCATGCCACAGCCTCCACATTCAACTGCCTTGAAATTTCTATTGCCAGATTAATCAGACCACTGCCCTTAATCTCAGTCTCAGGCAAAATCTCTGGACAGGCACAGATTGCAGACAAACCTTCTGCCAAGCCAGAGCACACATCATGTGGAGTCCAACAACCAATGCAGTCCTTCTTTCCAGCAGAAACCTCCCAAGCCTGGTCTTTACCAGCAGGCTTTCTATCAGCCTTCTGGTCTCCTGAACTCTGACCAGAATCCCCCATGCAGAACACCCTAAGCTGTTCCAGCTCTATGCATACAGGCAACATCTATGAACCTTTCCAAACTTCCCACAAACCATTCCCAAAGGCTCTTGAACCACATGGTCAGGTACAGTCACAACAACAACCCCACTCCTGGTGCCAAATTCTGTCTTGGTTACTTTTTTCTTGTTGTTGAGACAAAATACCTGATGCCCAAAGTGAAGGAATGAGAGGTTTCTTTCTTACAGTTTTGGAGGTTTCAGTCCATACTTAGCTGGCTCCAAGGCAGGGCGACATGGCTGAGGGGCAGCAGTTCATAGTGGCAAGAATGAACCATGCAAAAGAGGGCAAAAAACCCTGCCTCCTTCTTGACCTTGCATTTTATGTCAGTTCCACCCCTGGGCAGGTGCAAAACTCACACCGCCAATTCCAGCACTAGTCAACAAATCAATCAGAAACACTAGATTCAGCTGCTTCCATGACTACATGAGGCTTGGGGTGGGGGGGCACTTAGATACAAACATATATATATATATAATCTCACAATGTCATAAGTTTATAGAACTTTGGAACTTGTTCCCTAAGTAATTTTGTCACTTGTGATAAGGATAAGACTTGTATCATCTGTATTCCTGTATTTACATGCATTGTACAATCTAGAAGGGCTCACGCCAAACTGTCAATTTTGGAGCATCTTGGGAGAACAGAGATATTAGAGAAAGAGGGTCAAGGAGAGATTTAGCTTTTTTTTTTACTTATTTCTGTCTTTATGAATGTGCATTTTTTACAGTGATCATTCATATATTCTGGGTGAGAGTTAACAATAAATATATGGCTTTGAATAACTTCACACTCACAAAGTAGAGCAACACAATTTTTTTCTCCCTCTAGTAGATAAGTTATTGGCACAAACATTAACAAGCATAATAGTTATAATTTGATTGAGAAGGATAATTATGTATTAGCTTAAGTAAGATGCAATGCCTTACAGAGATCTGTCATTCTCTGAAAGTGTTGACTTAATGCAGTCCCAACTAGGAAACAGGCATAATTCACCAATTCTTGTGAAATTCATCTGTGCTATCTCTTATTGCCCTTATAACTTTAACTCTAATTAAGGATCATTTAGAGGTTTTAGCTAGACGGATGGGTGAAAGAGTGTCTTTATTCCCACTTAGGCAGAAGAAAGGTTTTAAAGTGGAAAATGAGCAATTGATGATTGCCTTGCCAAGAATAATTAAGAAAACTCAACAGCATTGATCGTACCAAATTCTGGAAAGAAAATCTGCTGAAGGCTGAGATTTGGTCTTTGTGTAGCTAACGTAAACTCAGCATATCATTTGTTTTTCTAATTCTAATTCTTGGAATGACCTATGCTCTCTCATACATAGAATAATATATTTTTTTGCTCATGGACCCAAAGAAAAGAGGTCTGCTTTGAATTTTTTTTTTTTTTTTTTTGGTGGAGGTCATGTCTTGCTATGTGGTTCAGGCTGGCTTGAACTCACTATGTAGGCCAGGCTGGCCTCAAACTCATGGTTATCCTCCTGTGTCTGCCTTCCAAACACCAGGATGACAGGCACGCACTACTGTGCTGGCCAGTTTTTTGGCTTCCTCTCAGCAACATTTTCTGGGATGTTAGTGTCAACGTATTTACCTCTCACTCCCTGCCCTTGAAAGCTGGCTTAGTGAAGGGTCTCCCTTCTTTGTCTTCAGTTTACTTCCTTTACCATACACTTTGCTAGTGACAACTCCTTTTTTTCAAATGCAACGGCAGATTTAGAAAAGCTTCAAGGACATAACCAAGGAAATCTTAATGGCTAAATTTCACAAACACCATGAAAGGCAAGAATTATGTGGGTCTTGGGAAGTTTATGTCCTCAGGAATATAGGAGTTGTTCTGATATGAGCCATATGTAGTTGGAAATTTATGTAACCATGTGAAATGTCAGCATATACCATCTATAATAGGCTCACTCCAGATCAAAGAAATAGTTGAGGCAGTAGGTGATGAGACTTTTGAGAGAGAGATAAAAATCACACAGAATCTGATCTGCTGAACAGGTGGAGAAAACTAGGCGATAACTAGAAGATGCCACTTAAGGATAAATCTGGGATATGTTGTCCTGATGTAGCAGTAGTTTAAGCTGTACAGTATATGGATAATGTTACCTGAGAGAGGCAAATATGCCTGTAAATAGAAAGCCGTGTCAAAAGACAACATTATCTCAAACTTAATTTCAAGACCAAATTGGCTTTTATGTGCGATTCTAAAACTTGACGACGCCTCATTCTTTAAATTGAAGGAGTGTTTCAAAGAGCTGAGCAGCGGTGTCTAGCTTTATAGACAGAAGTGGCCTGAAAGAAGCAGAAATAGGAAACAAAAAGTGGATTAGTTGTTTCAAAATTACTTTATGTATGGAATTAAACCAGAAGTGACTTCCTTATTACACTGACTTAGGTTGACAGGAATCTCCTGGGGTTTTTTTTTGTTTCTTTGTCTTGTTTTCCTACAGGTCCATTTAAAAGTTTAGTTTGATTCTATGGCAGGTAGCATGGGATACTCCATTCTGGTTTGGTTTGATCCAATGTGTCCTAGTTTCTAAAGTTAATTCAAATCAATGATTTTCCATAAATTTTGTTTAATACTAAATTTTTAAGAATAAATTTCTCAAAAATTATAGAGATAGATTTAGGACCAAGAATGCTAATTAGCTCCTTTCCACTATACATTTGATGTAAACCCCAACCCTGTGCAACTATTTTTTTACTTCTTTTCAGACAGGGTCTCACTAAACCACTAAGTTGCCCAGCCTTGGCTTGAACTTGCAATCCTCCAGCCTCAGCATCCCACAGTGATGGGATTACAGGCATGTATCACCACACCCAGCTCCCTCTTGCATCCATGATACTCTTGTTTGATGTGAGTTGTCTTTCCCAAAGATGACAATCACTTTTATTTTATTTTGAAGCAACCAGTCCAACGTATTGAAATGATGTTGTACAGAGCCCTGTGTTTTCATCTGCCTAGCTCGTTTCTCACAAGAACAAAAGGTACACTCCAAATCTAATTGCTCATAATTGGCCTATTTATGAGCCATATAAATGTGGCATACACACATTTAGTGACAGTGATAATTTTAAGAATTAAATCCCTCTAGCAGAAGAAGACAATAGGCAAAATATGTGCACAGATGGGATTGAAAGAGGTGTTCAACATTTGGTTCACGAAAGTCATTGGTGCCCTTGAGGGGGTCAAAGAAATTCATCAGTCTTCAAGAGACTAAGGAACATGGAAGAAGTCCATACATGAGTCAGAAATAAAACTGATACATGGTCTTTGGGAGCTAGGAATACAAAGCCTATTAAAGTAGATCAAGATCATAGGAGATGCTTTTGTGCTCTAACCCTACCCACACTTTTAAACATTACCATTGTCATAATAGTGACTGAGTTCCCTGCTCCATCCTTTGCATTTCTTTACCTAAGGCTTCCTCTGATCACTGCAGTCTGCTTACAGCTAGCATAGCAGTTCAGAAAAACTATACAATGGCTGGATCTCCATCCTGATTATGCCTCCAACTACAGCATTCATAACCAATACATATGAATGCCTCAACTTTTTCCCTCCTACAGTGAGATATCACTAGGTCTCAGAGATATCAGTTTGCAGTTTGGCTGCTATTATCTACAATATTAACTTTTGCAAACATATCCTGCATCATCTGACTTCCCTTTTTGTCATGTTGCCTCTCTGGTGTAGTCTGGGATTGTTTTCCCCAAAATTTAGATACTCCCAAACCTTTGAAGTTCTTCTACCTTAGGGAAATCCAAACTCAGATAGAAATATGTACATAAAGTGGACAGCCAAAAATCTGAAAACTAAAACAAAACAAAACAAAAAAATTAGGAAAAGGAGAGTTAAGATCTAGATAAATGAAAATACTAATTTTCTTTTCTTTAAATTTCTAAAAAAAGTTCAAGAAAGATTGTTTTGTGATTTTCTATGCTAGTACTTTCTGAAGGAAAAAGAAACATGATAGACATTTTTTTGTAAAGTGGCTCCTGAAAAATGTAATGCTTTAATTTAAGCCACATTGTTAACTGTGATAATGGAATACTACATCACTAAAAGACCCATTGCCTGTTTTTTTGTGGTTTCCTACTATTCTACTGTAGTTTTTTTTGGAATTAGGTGGTCTTTTCCAAAGATCGCTTGTATTATGTGTTGAAATAATGAAAAAGCTGCTGAAACACAATATGCATTTTTTAATCTAGCAATAAAGAAAGTGATATGGCTGAATAATGCCTAGCCAGATTAGCTTTGACACTGTATTTGCTTTGTGTCCAACTTTATCTAGCAATGCATTATTCACTAGTACTATACACAGTGCTTTATTAAGTCTTAATCAAATGCATTTTATCATAAGTGTCAATTCAGTGCTTTGCCATTGTATTTATATGTTTTTAAATACTGAGTTCTTTGTAAGCAAATGATAAATGCTGAGACTGGAAAAGAATATCATATTTCTGGAGTTTGGAAATGAAGTCGTTATAGGCACAGGGTGCTGTTACACACACACTAAAACAATCTATAAACGGTTATTTGCTCTTTTTTGTTCCTTCTAATAAGCTGAAATATAGCAAATATTCACTTAATTTTTTCTTCATCAATGTGAAAATCAAGCAGATATGTTTTGGTTATCCATGGATGGTATTTAATGAGTTTGTAAAGCACATAGATAAAGATTATAATTTTTGATGATAGAATGTTACTTAATACATATAAGTCTAAGAGCTCAAATGCTGTATGTTAAACATAACGGTTTATGTACAAACTGATAAGAAATTGCAAGCAATTATGCATGTTTTCAAATCTAATTAATTAATAATGAGTTGTATACTTTGTAAATACAAACTGGCCTTGGAAAGCTTATTAAGTTTCCTTGATTTCCAAAGAAAGAAATTCTGTTGAATTATACTATTAAGTTTAGATCATTGGTTTATTCTTCTGACAATATGATAAGTCTTTAATTGAAAAAATATTGCCAAAATCCAACATCAAGTTGCTTGGTAGTCTAGCTCTTTTATCAAGAAAGCAACTGAACATTTATAGAAGTTTTGTATTTAGAGAAAATAATGTTACTATTATAATGCTTTGGTATATAATATTAATTTGGTATATAATAATAATTCCATAAAGAAACATATCTTTAAGACTAACACAATGCATAATTTTGGGTTAAAAATATTGCCATATTAAAATAAATGCAAGGCTTTAAGTGAGCATAGTTATTTTGTTGAACTGCTCTCTGAGTTGGTACTAAGTGAATCAGTAATGCTTACAGCATTAGATTCTATGAGGTTTAATGATATTAACTTCTGAGTGAGTATCACTAGCTGGGTAAAGTTTGATGCAAAAAAGTAATACTGAAGTGATTGAATATATAATTAGTGCTTATATGTGAAATACTAACTATAAATTAGGAGCTTCTTTTATATAATAAACCATATCCCACTGTGCCATATGAGTAACACTCAATTATTTATAAAAAACAAAAGCAAAATTAAACCCAACTAATCCCCCTAAATAATCTCATCATAAAATATTACTGATTTTATAAAATGATGACTTATGAAAACCTGTCTCTGCTACATCTGCGTATCCTATTAGAAGGTTCTAGAATCCTACAGGCTTCTATACAAAATGGATTTCGTGGCTCTCGGACTGATTTTTAATGATTTCAGTGAGCCACTCATAACTGATGGGCCTAAACTTTTGCTTTTCTTTTTAAGAAGTCTTCCACACTTCTTTTGTTTTTTTCTTTTACTTTATTTCTGTTTTTCCCTCTGATTAATTAGTTTCACTCCCTCATTGTAATGGATTTTCTTGCTTGTTTGTTTTTTCCCTTCCATTATTTCATTTCTTTGGTCTATCTTTGGCAAGACAACCACTCAACTCATAGGTAAGGATTGTGTCTGAGTCTCCTTCCTGGACACGATACTTGAACCCACAATTTAGAGGAGGAGAGAACTTAAAGGAGAAGAGAATTACCTTGGCTCACAGTTTTTCGAGGATTCAGTCCATAGTTGGCTGGCTCCAAGGCAGGAAGGGCACAGTGGGCCTCTGTGAACTTGAGTGGATTAATCCACTGATGATTATAGCGCCACCATGAGCAGACACAATATCTGATGGGGGACATTTATATCTGAACCATAATGGCTTGATTAATTAGAAAAAGTCTATGGAAACTTTAGGCCTGATTTGATAAACTGATAAACATGTTCGAACTTTTGAGACTAGTATTTATTCATTATAAATAAAAAATATTCTTCAGTAATTTTCAGGAATCCTAGATTAAAAATGGCTAACAATTTTGTTTTTCATGGAAACTCAATTTCTTGTTTTTTGTTTTTTGTTTTTTTTTGGCATTTTTGAGACAGGGTCTCACTATGCAGTTCAGGCTGGCCTCAGGCTCACTTTGTAGCCCAGGTTGGTCTCAAATTTGCAAGGATCCTCCTGCCTCAGCCTCCTGTGTGGTGGAATTACCGGAATGTGCTACCACACCCAGCTGGAAACTTAATTTCTAATCTTAGAAATTTTATTATTCTAAGTTATAAACTTCCAGAGGAAGATGTAGAATGGATTGTTTTTCCACCTTACTTCCCCACAGAACTTCTGTGTAGGGCCTGGGAACAATGGCAAACTTGTGTAGTACATAGTGTGTGTCAAACACTGTTCTAAGTGCTTTATCTTATAAAGAGAAAACATTCATTTTTCCAGATACAGAGATTGGATACAGAGCAGTTCAATGTCTTGCATTCTGTCAATAGTCACCAAGAAGCTCAATTCAGGTAATTTGTCACTTGGGATTTTTAAGAATGTGTACTGTGTAGCCCTGGCTGGCTTTGTATTTGCAATGATCCTCCTGCCTCAGTCTCCCAAGTGCTGGGATTTCTATTATGTGCTACCACACCCAACTGAAGAAGGAAATTTTTCAGGTACTAATCTGTTGGTCTCATTGGAAATTGTACCCTAAATTACTACTATTTATTTGCCCAACATTCCTAGAATATATGTTTTATTTATTAGCACATGTTTGTAATTCATACAGGGTACAATCATCTTGGGGAGTGGTTACGTGTCCATATAACTTTTTTTTTAAAATCCCCTCTCTCCCCCTTCTCTGATTCTCCAATCTCCTTTCTCATACCTGTGGATACTACTTGTCTTAGCATGTGTTATGGCATTTACATTGATTGGGTTTTAAGGTTTCCGTACATGGCATATCTTGGAGGTCAAGGCCAGCCTGAACTACATAGTGAGACCTCATCTCAAAAATTACTTAAACAAAGGTAAAAATGATAAAGTTAGTAAAGCTGTGTCATTGTCTCAAGTGGTTCCAGTGATAATGCCTGCAGTGGTAATGAAGATGCATGTGAAAATGGGAAAATACAAGAGTATTTCTAAATTACAGTATTCTAAAAGGTTTCTGTATCACTTTTAGTATATATTTGAAATAAAGTAAAACAAACAGCATATAGAATATATTACATATCAGTGTACTAAGTTAACTGAAATGTACTCTTGCTATGCAAAATTTATTAAGTAAATATTCTAGTTGTACAAGAATTCTTGTTTATGAAAGTGGTCTGAATAGAATGAGGACAAAATGAGGATATGCCAAGCAAAATGTATCAAAATAAATATTTATTGACATTTGAAACTCTGTATACATCTAAAAGCAAATGTATAAGGCCGGGTGTGGTGGTACATGCCTGTAATCCCAGAACTTGTGAGACTGAGGCAGGAAAAATCATTGCAAGTTTAAGGTCAACCTCTGCTACATAGTAAGTTCATGACCAATGCGCACTACATAGCAAGACCCTGTCAATAAACAAATAAATAAATAAAGCCAAATGTGCAAACGTGGGCAATTAAAAAGTCTATCCAAAGTCATTACCCTCAAAGTAAGTATAAACAAATACTCAAGACCAGTAGTGAGTGCCACCATCATCAAAAGAAAAAAAGAACATCCAGAATACCCAGCTCCAGGAGTGTAGCTCAGTGGTAGAGCACTTCCTTGGCATGTGTAGCAGGTCCTAGGTTTAATTCGCTTTCCTGAAGTGGAAAAAAAAAAAAAAAGCATTCATTCACAAGTTTGCTAAACATGGTCAACTGCCTAAACTCATCTGTTGAACAATTCCTTACTAGTTAGTGTCTTGTAGGTTAAAATGAATTTGCTTCATTTCTTGATGCAAATACAGCAATGTCAAATCATTTCCTCTGTACTTTAATTTTGGTTAAATCTTCAGTTTAGATGGATGCTCTCTTTGGTTTCCTTTGTCTTCTGTGTCAAATAAGTTTAATGAGTAGAGATCTTTATTAGTTATAATACCTTAACATACTTATTGTTTAAATTGCTTAATTTGTAATGCAGAGAAAATATTCTTAGTGTGATTTTTTTTCTTACAAAATAATTAACCAGAGGTTACTATGGACTACGTATTATGAGTGTGTCTTGCTAGAAATACTGTGTAAAGACTCAGACTCAGTCAACTTAGAAAAGTAGGCAAATAAGACTTTCCTTAAAATGAATTCTACACTTAAATCTCTCATGTCTTTGGTCTGTATGCAGATGTTTATAATGTAGTTAAATGTTAATCACTTTAAAATAAGTTAAAACAACAATCGTAGATTATACTTTCTTAAAAAGTCACATAAACAATTTTTTGAGTTTTGTTTTTTCTTTTTGTGTTTGATCATTGCTTTTCTATTAAGTTTGGATAAAAAACTAAAGACAGGGTCATCTTCCTATTTTAAGTCTTACTCTTGTTATATAATTTCAGACATAAAATAGTATGTGCATTTGTCTTGCCTACGTTTTTCTCATTGTGGGCACAAAATATCTGATACCCAAAATGAAGGAAGGAAATGTTTATTTAGCTTACTGTTTGTGAAGGTTTCAGTTCATAATCAGCTGGTTCCAAGGCAGGGTGGCATAGCAAAGGGGCAACAGTTTAAGGCAGCAGCCAGCAAAAGCAACAAGAGCAAAAGGGGGAAAAACCAAGCCTCTTTCCCTCCCTTATATTGTAAGCAGGGCACTCCTCCATCCCCCCCCACCCCCCAGGGCAGGGGTAGCGCTCAAAAAATCTCTTGTGCCCTCCTTTTGCACAGGATGAGGATATTTACAAAGTAAGGATCCTGGCTCCCTGCTGAGTCTCTTAAACGTCTAAACTTCTCAAGTTGACACAATGTTTCAACCATAACAGTATTTAAAGATTTTTTTTTCTTTGTCTCTTAAGGCAAAACAAAATTAAAAGTATCAAGCATTATTAAGATGCCATTTAAAATCTGAAGCATAACTTTGTGTCAAGTTATTGAAATTGACATTTGTGAAATTAACATAGGCCCTTGTGTGTGGTTCTGATGATAGATCTGTAGCAGAAAAGATCACAGGCTTGGAGGGAGAGATGGGAGCCTAGTTCTGTCTCTTTTTCTAAGTTTGGGCATGACCCTGAGCAAGTCAATAAGGTCTTTGAATCTATTTCTTCATCTATGAAATGGGGTCATTGCTGCCAGTCACTGTCATCTTTTCAGTCTAGTTACCAATGAGCCAGTAAATAAGGTTTCTTGAGTTGACTTTTGCTATTTAATATTTGTTGTTGTGCTTTTAAACAGAGATGACTGGCCTCTTTTTGGAAATTTCTTTTGTTTTTTGTGTTCACACAGAATCTTGCTGTTTGTTCATGTGTATGAATAAGAAAGAGAAACAGTAAAATACATTTAGAAAGCAATCAGAATTGTGAGACTATAAAAGAGATTAACTAAAAAATATTTTATTATCACTAAAATTCTCAGCTGATACATCAGTGAATCTGGGATTAACTAACAAAGTCTTTCCTGCTATCAGGCAAAGACAAACTTTTAAAGAATTCACTCTCTTTGTGTGACTATGCAGTAATGAAATTGTAAGATCTAAATACAATTAAAATTCTGAAAAATGAAAAGCCAGCGGGTCACTCCTAATGAAGTTTGCCAGAAGCAGTATCTTGCGACCTCTTTCTGCCCTGGGATGGAAGTCTGATTTGATTTCCAGCCCCACCCGGATCAGAAAGACCCATTCCCCTCAGCATGTTATGGATCCTAAAGACATTAAGAAGTAGGAAAATGGTTACATTCTCTTGCAAATGGGTTTTGTACATAGTTCATAAGTGACCAGTGGGAATTTATTTTTCAGTTTTGTTTTTCCCTTAGAATCCTATATTTATTTTAAAATATTAGCCATAAATTCCTTACTAATTCTGTGAAGAATTCATTTCTTTTTTAGAGATTTGATTGTATGTCAGAAATCACTTTGATATTTGACTTGGGGATTGTAGACCAAACTATGTATCAACATGGAAAAATAATGTATAAAATTTGGTTTTGAGGCTGCCCAAAGTGTGGTATCCTAAACTGTCATATTTTTCCTGTATGTCATGGAGCACATATTATAATAATAGGAAAAGATGAGTGTCTTCACACAACATGTAATGCTTATCCTAGCATCTGTCAACGATTTTGTGAGAATACTGCCAAAATGTAACATTTATCTTGGCATTCAGTTCCATTTTGCTTTCCTGAGTGTTTCTTCTATGTTATTTCCATTAACATAGCATAACAAATGTCTTTCAGATGTGAAAAAAAATCAATTATTTCTAAAAGACCTCAGTAGTTGTTAGGGCAGATTAATGCAAGGTGCTGTGAAAGTAATGTCCAAATAAAATGTCATAATTGAATGATACAAATCACAGAAGGATAACACTGAATTGATTGTAATAACTTTTGGGGAACCTGGGAGGGAAACTGACATATGCAACAAAAAAGTGAAATGTACAAGGCCATATTTTGTTGAAATTTCATGCTGGTGTTTTAGTGATACTATTTTCAGTGAAGTGGTCAAGCTGCCATGGAAAGTTACAAGACCAAAACTGTTTATATTTTCTGTCTACAAACATGAGGCTGGTTTCTAATAATCATCAATGATATCTAACCTTGGTGTTAGGGTTTAAATCTAGACTGTCCACTCAAAAGCTCATAGGTTCAAAAGCTGGGGCTTTTGGAATGTGATTGGATCATAGGGGTGCTCTACTCATCAGTAGAGTTCAGAGCTAAATGTGCTTTTAGGGGGCAGGGCCTGTTGGGGGTGTTGGGGCAAGGCCTGTTAGGGGTATGACCTGCAGGGATGGCCCCCTTTGTTTGCTGCTTCCTGACTATCATAAAATGAGCAGTGGTCCTCCACCCAGGCCTTTTTCTCATGCCTTTTCTGCCTTGGAGTGAGCCAACTATCAGCTGAATCCTCTAAAAAGCATGAGCCAAAATAAACCTCTCTTCATTTAAGTTGAGAATGTTGGGTATTTTGTACCTGTGACAGGAAAGTGACTAAGACACTTGGGAATGAGCATGTCAGTACCAAGAGGTCTTTAGGAGAATGTGAATTATGGAATGTTGAATATTACTTTTTTGGCATTAGAACTTGCCAAGTTCTTAGCAATCTTTATGTTAGTAGCTATGACAGATTTATTTTCTAAAATTTGGAATTCTAGGGACTCAATACTTGAGAGAGAGCTGCTAAGTAAATTTAAAAAATAAAATCAGTGTGTCGTACAATATCATGAGTATGTCTCTGGAACGTGGAAGGAAGTGGGTCTGATGTCATACAGGCCCAAAGCTTAGAAGAGGCTGTTAGGAATACTTATTTTAGTAATCTACTCACTCTGTTTGGAGATTTATAATACTTTTTGAACTTGGAGTATCACATTTTCATGATCAATCGTACAAATTATGTAGAAGGTCATGATCAGAACAGCAAGGAAAGATGGGACTCCACAATAATTCTAACTCTAACTCTCACCTGGATTTGGGAAGTGGCCCTTTAACTGCTGTCTTTCTAACAGTGTACCTTTGTTTCTATCCTTCTTGCTCTTTCCGTGTCTCATTCCAATCAGCTATACAGACTTTCTAGGACCCAGAATCTTCTGAAAGGCCCATCGTGGCCTCTAGTTTTGACGTCAGGTTGCTCTAGGCCTGTCTGAGCCTGTGTTGGATATCTATGCCACGACTTGCCCTTCTGCTTCATTACTAGCTCTCTCAACTCCAACACTGTGCTGGGCACCATGCTTAGAGCTGTGCGCGTGGTTACTAATGAGTAGGAAAATTCGGCACTTTCTGTGCTAAGCTGGTAGTTTAGAAGGACAAACAATCAAACCAATGGCCACATGAAAGGAACTGTGATCAAGGTAAAAGAGGGTCACTGGGGACAAAGAAGAGAAATACTTGAAAAGTGATATCTAAAGAGAGAAGACAGAAGTGTGGATAGCTTGTAAAGCAAAACAGAGTGCGTTCTAGAGAGGGAAAAGCATGATCTCAAAATTAAAAGTGAAACTCTGCCATTTTCAGAATTTTTCTGATGGAAAATTGTACTAGGTATTAGCCAGAGATTCTCTTCACAGGCTTCCAGAATCAACCCTGTAGGGTTTTAAGAAAGTTAATGACTTCACTGAAAGAGCATCATGAAAGGGTCATAACTGGGTTTTTATCCTCAAAGTCCATGTAGTACAAATGAACTAGAACAAGTTTTAATGTGTGACATTGAAGATTCCAATTTGGTGCTGGGGTTGCAAAAACTGTTGTTGACTAGAGGAAAACATGTTACATATATTGACATAGTGACATATGGTTATGAAATGAATGTGTCTTTTCAACATTGATATGTTGAAATTGTAATCCACAATTTGGAGTTGGGGCCTTTGGGAAGCATTAGATTTGAAGGGACATAATGGTATCTGATGGTTAAGCCTGTTGTCAACTTGATTGGCTTGGGAGGCCATTAGTGAAGCACATGTTGGGTATATCCTAGTGGGTCACGGAAGTTTGACATTGAGGTCTGTATCTAGTCCCTAACCCCCTCTCTCCATGTGGCCTGCTTGCTTCTCTACTGCCATGAATTGAGCAACTCCACTCTCCTTTGCCCTTCTGCCATGGTATTTCTGTCTTGGAGCCAAGAAATTATGGACTGAAACTTCTGAAGTTTCTATAAGCCAAGTAAGCCATTTCTTCCTTTATATTGTGGGTGTCGGGTATTCAGTCCCTTCAGCAGGAAAGTTGAGCAATGTAGGATGGGGGTCCCATCATGGAGTTATTGCCTTTGTAGGAAGAGGAGAGGGAGAGAGAGCGAGAACGAGAGAGAGAGAGAAAGAGAGAGAGATGCTTGGGGATGACAGTATGACAATAAAGCCAACAATGAGAGGGTGCACGAGTTAGTAGGGCAACCCTCACCACAACCTGAATCTGATGGCAATTTGATCTTGGTCTTCTGTCCTCCAGAGCTGTCAGGCATAAACATCTATTTTTAAACTCATCTAGTAGATGCTATTTTTTTTAGAGCAGCCCCAAAAGACTAATATATATACAGTTATTTATTAGTGTCCTAAGAGTCACCAGCATTCTTTGTAGAGCTCAAAGCTTCATTTGAACCTCAAAGTACACCAGAAACAGGATAGAAATTTCTGTACTATGGTATTAAGCACTGCATACAGGCCTAGTAGCAATCAGCCAACCTAAGCAACACTCAGGCAGAAAGCTATCGTGGTCTGCAGTCTGTCATCCACCAGACAGCTTTCCAAGAGTTCAGTTGAAGAACAGACAAGTGGGTAGGTTGTTTCTGTTCTGGATGTGTGTGTGTGTGTGTGTGTGTGCGCACACGTGCACACATGCCTTTGTAGCTAGATAAGTATTAGAAATATTAATGGCCAAAGCTTTCCAAAGAGTCGATTTGCCTAGAACCTTCTGTAGATCAGAGCCCTGTGAAAGCAAATGCCGATTCATTAGCTGGGTTGGTATGCATTCCAGAATTACTGCTGACATATCTGTCCCCACTTAAAAAATAGAAAGGAAGCCATGAAATGAGAATTGACTTTCCTTTAGGCCTCTAACAATGCTGTTTGATTACATTTTTTGGGAGAAAAGAAAAAGAGCAAAGAAAAAGAACTGCTAAAACAGATTCTCCATAGGTGAACAGGGGGAAAACATAATCTATTACCTAGCTTTGCCCATAACCGATTTTTCTTTTCCCTTTAAAATGTGAGAGTTTGATGTCTGAGATACTGATATTACTTTTTTCCTTTGTAAATGAACTGATAGAAAGAACATATTGTCTGATAGTAATCTTTCACCTGTGCATGCAAGTATTAAAAGTTGATAAAAGTGATTGAATTAAAATGTGCACAAAGTTTTGAAAGAGATAGTGAAATGGATGTATCCAATTTTTGTGCTCTTTTCTATCACCTCATGTAGTCTCCATGCATGGTGACTGAGACCTTTCTGTTCCCATTTCAGAAATGAGGCATTTTGCCTATTGAAAGAATTTTATCACCTCGCCGAATCTAGACAATAATCTTACAAGGCTTAGCCTAATTAATTTGCAGGCCCTTCTGTTTTTGATTTATTTGAGTCCATGGAGATCAAAATGTTATTATAGAATGCAAAGTCACTTTCCTCTCCCTTTATAAAAAATAATAACTTATGTGATTATTGCTTATTGGATTGGCTAGCACAGACAACCCAGGTTCTTGTGTAAAATAAATAAACTTTCTGGAGTAATTGATGACAATGAAATATTTTGCTTTTTAGTGAAATTTAAGATTTAATGTTTTTACACAGCACTAGCAAGGAATACCCACTCTAGATTTTTAAATATAAGGCTAATTTTTCTCCTCTTATTTATATTTTAAGTATATTTCAGAAAATGAATGACCGAGTCAATTCTAGCTTTGAGTGAAGTAATAATATAGCCTTCTAATATACAGATTTCCTTGACTTATTCAACATTTTCTTAAGATATTATTTAAGATACTTTTTGCCTTTTTCACTGATAAAGTTTCATTTTTTTATTCTTTTGTTTTCTCTTTCAAGCAGCCTATGTTTATTAACTGCTAACTCTGCTAGGATGTTTCCCTATAAATAACAAAATTTCTACTAAAAATGGCCAGAAAATAATGTTCACAAACGTGCACAAAGTTTCAAATCATAAGTTATCCACAAAATCAAAAGCCACAGAAAGGCAGAAAGTATTTACAAAAAATGAGTAGGTGTTTATAGCCGAAATGTATAAAGAAAAAACTGGAAGTCAATAAAGAGACAAGAAAAAGATAGATAACATACAGAAATAGAAAAATAATAAAAGAGTAAAAAGTCTTGATTAAATTATGATGTATGCATGTTTGGAGAAAAAAGGGAAAAAAACCCTAACAGCTCACAAATATATGATAAATGTTCAACTTCATTAATAAGCCAAGAAAGGTAAATTCAGGGCAAAAGGATATATCATTTCATTTAAAAAACATGATGAAGTCTATGTCTATTATAAGAAAATGTCTTACTCATAATAACAGGAATTGGAAGTAATCCAAATGTGGCTGTAGAAAGAACAGACAAGACATGGAATCTCCATACTGCTAACACACAGTAAAGGCGAGTGATCTAGAGCAGTGGTGCAGAGCCTATGCAAGTGTCCTGCTGCCAGCTATTTGTTATCACTGAACGCTCTGAAAGTCTTGCCATCTCTGATCTGGAGTTACCTGTACTCACATAAATGCATCCCCAAAGCATAATCATGAGTTTATCCAAGAAGACAGTCCACAAAGCTTATACCTTATACCTTTATAAAAAGTTTATACAGAACATTATCTTTTGTTTAAGCATAAGCATGCATATTACATATAGTACATTCAGGATAAGGTGAAGGACAGTAAAGGAATTGAGGAAGAGTTCACAAAAACCTTTCGATACTTTGTTTTGGGAAAAATAAAGAGGATTTATTTTCTCACATAGCAAGAAGTCCAGGGGCTTGTTCACGGTATGAATTCCTTCCTTCTCTCCATTCTGCTGGTTTCAGTACCTTTTCTTCATGGTTACATGTTGACTCCTGAAAACCTAGATATCACATGTAGATTTCCCAAGTCCAGTGGTAGAAAAAGAAGGATTTCTTCCCTGTTTGAATCTTTTTAAGACTGATACTGTCATAGGAATTTCCTAGCAGATTGACCAGGCCTGGGTAACATGGCCGTTCTTATACCAGATACTGACAAGGACAATGAAACCAGCATGATAGACTGACCCACGTCATATGGAAGAGGAGAACACTGGAACAGAATTAAAGCTGTTTTAGTAAGAGGACAAAATATTGTTGGCTGTTTATTTTGGCTATGTGTACCTATCAATGCCTGGGGACACAGGGATAAACACAACAGACTGTTCAGGGAATTCTAGTGGAGCTTAAATTCTAACGGGGAAGACTGATAATAAAAGACAAACAAATTTACCATAGATAGAGGTAAAGCCATGAAGAAAACACCATGTTTTATGAGAGCGATTGCAGCAACCTGAAAGGTGACACTTCCTCTGATGAGGTGATATTTGAGTTGAGACCTGAATTTCCTAAAGAAACCATCCCTGACCAGAGTTGAAGAATGAAAATTCAGGAGGGAATGCAAGAATGAGCTTGCGTTGGAACAAGAGAAATGGGGCAGAGGGTCTTTTGTACGTGCAGAAGATGGAGAAAGAGTGAGGTAGGACACAATGTCTGAGAGCTGTGCGGGAGCCAGACGAGGGGTCCCATGTGGCCTGCCAAGGACCTAGCATGGAATATAGAGGGGAAAATGAAGCCGCCAGAGAATTGTAATACAGAGTGTGACTTTTAACTATTGATGCTTCTAAAAGATCACTATTACAGAAGCCCAAGCAAGCAAAGCTGGGTATAAATGGACTTACTCATGTCAAAACAGTGAAGGCAAAGTAAAGTTCTAATGAAGGCAATGTACAGAAGCAAAATAAGCCCAGAGCAGAAGTACATTATAATCAAGTATTGATAAACTGGCTCTTGAAACTAGGATGAAAAGGCTCATCTAGACAGGGAGGCCATCATTCTATGTACAGAGCCTTCCCTAAAGGCATAATATTCTAGTAGCACAAATTACTTGCATTTCCGAATTTCACTGGGGCACATTTATGGACATCGTGGAGAGCAGAGTCATCTCTGCTCACAGTTCAGATCGTAGCATCCCAGGTTATGTTTCTAGCAGTGAGAAGGGAAGGGCTTGAATTTTCACTTTGTCAGGCTGATCTTGCAGAAGCAGAAACGAGTTATGGATAGAACCACTGAAACTGCAAAATGATGAAGAGGAGCTTGCCATAAAGAGCCTATGAAACTAAGTGCTTGAGTAAGTCCATGTTTACGAGTTCAGTGTTAATGGGGTGACCCGTGTCCTTTCCAGATTTCCCTGAAGGACCAAGTTCCCTTTGGATGGTGTTGCTCATAATACCCCCAGGTTTTTCTCTGCTCACCTGCAGGATGGGGCTTTTCATTTTCCACCTAATATGCTCTAATCTCCTGTAATTGCAGCCTCCATCTTGAATGTGGGATTTAGACCATTAACTTTATATGGCATATTTAAAAAGCGATTCCAACAAATAGATATTAGCCATTAAAATAACTTCTTGGTTAGTAAATAGACCCATTTAAAACTGCATTTTGATTTTTTCATCTGAAAATGAAATTGCATAGTTTTGTTTTCCTTTTAAAAAGTCATAAAAAGAGACATCTATGCCATTCTTTCCTTCCTTATCCATAAATCTGATCTGCATGCAGATTATTGGTAAAAGATGAATTGTGAAATTAAATTGGAGAAGACATGCAATGTGTAAGAATAGTATATAAATTTCTTTTAGTTGCAAATGACAGAAAACAAATCAAACTGGAAAGGAAATTTATTTGTAAGTAACTGGAAAATTTAGGTGCAGCTGGCTCTAGAGGAACTCAAACGATATGTCCGGAGCATGGCTTTCTCTCTATCTCATGTTCTCTTCATTGACCTGAGGCTTTGTAAATGATCATCTCCTCATCATAGTAAGATGGATGCACTAAATATAGCCTTAGAGTTACTCAGGTTTAAATTTTTTTTTCAGTATTCTCTGGAAGATCTCATTGACTGTCATTGTTTCTTGTTGTGCCAGTCCCAAAATTACCTGTCTAGCCAGGGGAGTAAAATGACCTAGTTAGATGATGCTTCTTTCACCCTATGAAGAAGGGATTGAATCTATTCTATCCAGACATGTGGAAAGAGTGATTTCCCAGTAGGAAATTAGGGCACTGATACTGTCTTAGTTACTTTTCTCTCATTGCTGAGACAAAATACTGGACACCCAAAATGAAGAAAGGAGAGGTTTATTTCTTACAGTAGTTGGAGATTTCAGTCCATACTTAGCTGGTTCCAAGGCAGAGTGGCATGACTGAGGGGCAGCCTGACTCCAAGCAGCAAGAACAAACAGGGCAAAAGAGCAAGAGAGAAGCAACATGCCTTCTTCCCTCCTTTATATTGTATGCCAGCTCCACTCCTTGGCAGGTGCAGCACTCACACCACTCATCCCAGTGCTAGACAACAAACCAATCACAAAGCTAGATTCAGCCACCTCCATAACTGCATGAGGCTTGGGGAGCCTCCTAGACACAAAACATGACAGATACCAAAATGAAAAGAGGGAAAAATGATGAGGGATCAGGGAATGTTTTTGCCCATTTCAGTGTTTCAGGCCATCTTAGCATTACTAATGCTAGAGGCAAAGATAACATCATACTGAGTCTCTAGTAATTTCTCAAGAAAACCTTACTTTCCTCTAAGTTAATAGATTATTTGGTGAGCTTCTCAATACTGTGATTGTGAACTTCTAGGGCTAGGGGCACTTCCAGACTCAACAAGGGATAGATGATATTTTCTTAACACATGGAGGATGCTCAGTATGTACCATCTCATTCATTACTCACTTGTACTTTATTACTAGTCCTATTTTTCAAGCAAGGAAAGTGAGCCCTGGATAGGTTAATGACCTTAGCTAAGGTCACATAATAAAAAGACTGTGGCCCAACTGGGGGGAGAACGAGATGCCAGCCTTTTGCCATGAGTCAGCACCATTTGTGGACTTTGGGGGAAGAGACCAAGGAGCCATCAAGAAGCAAGCTCTCCCTGTGAATCAATACCATGAGCGGGTGCTGGCGGGGGGACAGCCAGACCCCAGCCTCTTCCAGCACATGGGCTTGGAAACAAAAAAAGCCAACACCCAACCCCCAGCCCCGACGGACTGATTCAGAGAAACACAGGCTGTGATGATGGCTATTGAGATGGAATACAATTTAATGCTTGTAGTGTTTAGTGTTTCACTGGCTTTGCAGGTCTAAAGCCAGTGATCTGATCATCTATTCAGAGGATGGCAGTGCACAGTGTGGCATCTATGGGGGAATCTCCTTATTAGGGTGGTAGCCATTGTTGATTCCCTATGGTCTTCTATCATTTTCATTGTTTTGTTGGGTTGGGTTTTGTTCTGTTTTGTTTTGATTTTATTGTATCCCATGGCGTGGGCAGCTGTTTCAAAGATAACAAGATGTATTATGGGAGCCATTTTGGATTTACTATTATCTTGTTTTGAACTGCTTTATTGTATTCATTGTTTCATTTTTATTGGTTCTATTCTGTTCTGTTTTGTTTGATTTTTACTATGTCTGAAGGTATCTCCAGCTATTTTGAAGACAGCATGAGGCCTGATGGTAACTATTGTTGATTTTCTATTGTTTTGAAGTCCTGTGTCACTTACACTGGTTTGTTTTGATTGGCTTTGTTCTGTTTTGTTATGCTTGGTTTTCTTCTCATTAAAACAAACAAACAAGAAAGACTGTGACCCATATTTGAATCCAGGTCTTTCTGTGTGCAAAGCCATGAGCTCTTACTTTTAAAAGCGTGCAAACCTTACAAACACAGCTCTTCATGTTAACTTTTTTACTGAGTGAAGCAGTTGGAATTGGCTTTTGTTTTTCTTCTCCAAATCTGGATTTTATTCCTTAAGCCTAGTGATATCTCTTTTAAGATAAAATTTTCACATGTTATTATGCAAATGTTAATATTTTTTAAAAGCTTCAACAATAAAAGTATTAGTTTCTCCATAAATTTTCATTCTCTAAATATATAGTGAATGCCTATTTTGTACAATAGGACAAGAGCAATGTGAAATGGGTTGGCCACACCATTCCAGGATGGTTTTGTTGTAACAGTAAGAAGAAACACACCCTATTCTGCCTTCCAAGCACACCATCGCATCAAATCAGAAGAATCATCCTTGGAAAGAATCATGAAGGGTGGAGTTCAGCAAGCTGCCTCCTCATGGCCAGGCAGAACACCTCCCCTTCGAAGCCCCCTCCCAGCTGGAGGCAGCCTCACAGCTGCGGCTATCACACTAGATTTGGTTCTTGAGTTTCAGTAGTTTTTTTGTCTTCCAGTTTGTGCTGCTCTAGAGTGAACCCGTCTTGTCTCTTTGCCATTTGTGTTTCCAGCACAAAGCACACATCAGGTGTATGTTAAATGCTCAATAAATATCTCTGGAAATAAATTTAGTTCCATATTAAAGTGACTAGGTGTTAGTATAGCAACAACATTGAGCATGTGACCAGTAGTAAAATCTACATGAAATGCATGTCTTTAGAAAATATATGTACATTAAATATGACATGCTATACATGTATTATGTATCAACTTATACATGATTTACCTGTATATATCACATCACACATTTGTACATAATCTCTTCTACATACATGTATAAACACATAGATTATTTATCATTTATAACATTTAAAGTTTTTTACTTTGTTTTTAAACAAATATTTAAAACCTAAAACCTTTCCTGGCATCTAAATTCTCTTACTTGCCATTGTATTAAGCCCTGAAATATGAACAATTTACCTCTTGACCACTATACTCTGTAACATACTCTCTACTTTATGACACTAAACACATACATATGAAATAAATTCATTTAAA
The DNA here is from genome assembly GCA_004365215.1 of Cuniculus paca. Taxonomy (NCBI): domain Eukaryota; kingdom Metazoa; phylum Chordata; class Mammalia; order Rodentia; family Cuniculidae; genus Cuniculus; species Cuniculus paca. The sequence continues at coordinate 21,646 of RJWT010000719.1, read as the reverse complement.
CTTTTGGATAGTATTTTTTTTAGCAAGTCTCAAAAACGTGTAATTCTATTTTTCAGAAAGTAATTTGGTTTTGGAAAGCTGAGCTGACATATAACCGACTGGTCATTGAGAAAAAAATAAAAAAACTACCATTTGTTGTCAAGCTTTTTTTAATTTAACTAAAAATGAGTTTGCAAAAGGACATCAGAAAAGCCTCAAGAGTTGTAAATCTTCAATTTCTGTTTTCAGAATCCTGCAATAAGACATAACTCTTTACGATTCATGATTTCATAAATATGCAAAATGACTTTTCCAATTATTTTTTCCTATAATTTTTGTTTTCAAAATAGTATTATGACAGTGGCAATGAGGAAAAATAGTGTATACTACAGGAATACTGTCCATTTGACCTAGGGCTTTCTGGGGCTGTTTTTTCTCTAACTTAAGCTACTTCTACTCTCAGAGGATAATTGCTATGTCCTATATGTTTTTAACCCTTTTTTCCATTTTCTATTTTGATGAAACAGTGGGATAAATTACATAATGCCAGTTCTCCTTATATTTTCAAAAGGCTTCTTTCTTTTTGAATGTTTAATGTATGAGTTTTACTGCTTGGAATAGCAGGAGAGCTACAGATGCACAAACAGAAGAAAATAGGTAATAAAAAATGACTTGTCTGAAGCCTTGGAACTAGTTAGTGTCCAGTTTCAGCTTTCAGAAATTTAGGAACACTTGTGAGTTAAGTCAGCAAGTTTCATAGACTCCTGAAAATCAGCTCTGTTTTCTGAGTGACTGACTGAAGGCATTATAGGGTAGTGGTTGAGAACACAGGTTTTGGATTCAAACTATCCTTGGAAGTAATTCTATCCTTGCACTTCTTAGCTCTCTGATTCTTGGGCAAGTTATTTAACTTTCCTGTACTTTCTTGTGCTTATCTGTAAAGTGACTGTAATATTACTAAACTCTTAGAGTCTAGGTAAAGATCGTATGCAATAATCATACTGAGCAACGAATAAAGAATGGCTAATGTATTTGTTGTTTTTGTTATATTCTCTTCTTATGCTTTGACAAGTGTTAATAGAGTAAGAATGACTATATGAAATTTAATAACTTGTGAAGCATGATAGTAGTCAACATTAAGTGCTTCAATCTTGGCTGGTAACAAATGTCTAAATATTCAGTCTGAGTTCCATGCAAATGGTATATTGCCTGCGGGTGATGTAGGTGGCCTTTTTCTGTACCTGAGGATAGCTGCCCTGACCATATGCTTCATTTCACCGCCAATTTCCTCTAGATGATGCTAGAATCCACTGATTTTTCATTTTTACTACCAGTACCATACTTCAGAGAATCAGCATTTTTTTCAGTTTGTACCACACTACCCTATTGGATACCTTAAGTAAGGATTAATTAATTCTATTACCTGTAAGTTGAACCAGAGCAGTTTTTTTGACACATAATTCAAATGATGTAACACTGTAAGTAGATAGTTTCTTTCCTTTTTGGGGGGTAGGGTCAAATTCACAACCTTGCGCTTATCAGGCAAGCACTTGAGCCACTGAGCTAAATATCCCTGCCCTGTAAGTAGTTAGTTTCATAGCTTTCCCAAATTCTCTCAGGAAAGAATGATAGGCCCACTATGATTTAAACTTTGTCTACCTCCTTCTCTGTATCCTTCAAGATAAGCTGAGCGTCAAAGTCAAGAGATATTATCTAAGCCATCTGGATGACACAGCCAATGGATGGCAAAGCTGGATCCAAACCTAGACCTCTCTGCCCCACAGTCCAGATCTGCAAAGTGGTTGTGTAGATCAAAGGTCACCCAGTTATGACCTCTGGGCCACATTTATCTCATTCCTTATTATGCCAGCGAAGTTTCCTTAGTGCACAGCCACACCCATTCACGTGCATATTGTCAGTGGCTTTCACCCTAAAATCATAGCTGCAACAAAGACCCTATGGCTCACTGTCTGACCTTTTTCAGAAAAATCATGCTTTGGTTCAAAAAGTAAAAATGATAGATTTCAGTGCACAGTGAGGAGTTCTGTGATCAGTCTTCTGCCCCTTTCATGAAGGTGAATGAAATGCTACATCAGTGACCAGCAGAATCACTCCACTAGTGAGACCTGAATAAACAAGGTGATTTTAACTCCCTAGATATGGATTGGTAAAGAGTTTGACAGGCTGCAGATTGGCCAATCAGTTATTTTTAAGGGCTTGCTGACTGCATAATGTGAAAGAGATAGGAAGTTAAAGTCATGGCAGGGCTTCTCTACCTGACTGTGGTGAAGAAAGAATAAGTAAGTGGAAGCAAAATGGTGTATGCCGGTGATGGTAAACCTGTGGCACGCGTGCTGCTGCCGCCTGTTCGCATCACTGAAAGTGCTAAAAGGTTCTCCCTTACTGATATGAGTCATTTGTAGAAGCAGAGACTGTGAGACAAAATATGGCAAAATTCACAATGCTAATGTAGGGAGTTAAGAAAGCAGCTGAACAAAGGAAGTGAATGTTAAGAGAGAAAGCTTGAGTACAAAATACTCGGAGCCAAAAATGACAGATATTTGCATAAATACTTGCATAACTGCCTGTTGAACACACTGAGAAAAGTTTGCAGTTGACCTAGTTGGAGGGAAAAATTGGAATACTAAATTATTCAGAAAAATGGACCTATTGTTTAAATTAAATATGCCAAAATTTTGAAAAGAGCTCAGCATGAGTAATATCTTTTCACAAAAGCAGGCTCTACCTGTTTTTGAGAGGTGTCTTGTGTTTGGGAGACCGAACAGAGAGACAGTCAGCACAGGGTGTGAGGACGTGTGGCTGAGAGCTGAAGGAAGCTGCGTGCAGAAAGTGCCAGGAATGTGTTGACAGTCAAGCCTTAGACTTGTGTGTGATCTCCTTCCAAAGAACACAAAGAACGGACAATTGCAAAATGACGTTCTCGGGGCTAGGGAGAGTAGGTGAAGCTTCCAAACGCTGTCACCTAGTTCTCTTCCAGGCAGTGTGTGTCATAGGCTCATGTGCCATAGCCTTGCTCAGCGGTGTCCAGTGAGACCACAAAGGACTCCTGGAGATCTGTGGATTCTTTCCTGTGATGAGATGAAGTAGAAAGGTAGATTTCTTTTTGGCTTTTTCTTTGGTAATTTAATTAACTTTTGTCCAAGGCCTGTTGGGAACACTGCACTGGAATGGTGACACCAAGATGACAAACATGGAAGAGACAAGAATAAATTGTTGATGAGTCACTTCTAATCTTTGAGGCAACACTAGGCCAGAGCCGAATGAGGGGTCAGAGAGGATTAAGCAGAAAAACAAGAAGAGAATTAAGGCAAAGACATAAAATTGGTGCGAAGATCCCATTTATCTCAAGTAAATTGAAAACTGAATGGATAGTACTTCCACGTATTTTTAAAGAAAATAAAAGCGTAACAATCCAGTAGCAGTAGCACAGTTTTGCCCTCCACGCAGTGCATGCTGCAGGGGAAACAAGCACATAAAGTTTGTCCTGATTCTGCCCCTTGTAAGGGGCTGCCTGCGTCTCCAAGTCACAGGCCAGAGCCGCGTTGCATCACCTCCCGCGGGTTTCACTTAGATGTGGGTGGAAAATTCACTTCCTTAGAACCGAGAGAAGTTCCACTAGTACTCAAACTTTATTCACTTTATTAGCAGCGTTTATCATTATTCTAATAATAAGCACCATTTACTGAAGGCTCACTGTGCTATATGCCAGACACTGTGCTCAGCACTTACATTCGTTGCTCATTTAATTCTCACAATAATTCCACAAAGTAGGTCATTTGCCCTTTTTTCAGAAGATAAATTTTCACAGATTGTGAAATTAATTTTCCCAGAGTCATTTGTCAAAGTGTCTGACTCACGAATCTATTCCAATTGAAGTCTCCCATGTTCCAGGTATTATCTTTTTAGAAAAAAATTAATAAATGAATTCGATGGCCAAGGCAAATACTTGATAATTGCTAACTGCTACAGAATTACACTTAGAATGTTCAAGCGTTAGAAGTGAAATTTGTGTCTGGAATAAAGATCCATCTGGGTTAAGGCAAACCAGTTTCTATCTCTATTATGTATTTCGAAAGAAGCCAGGGAAGTTATATGGGCATCGTATACTTATGTCACTGCTTTTGCTGCATGTTTTATTTTAGAAAGGATGACTTATACAACATGCAATGGTCACAGGCAAACATTCCTACCAAGGAAAGTCCAGTTCCCCTCCCAAAACTGATAGCTGTGAGGTGCTCAGCTCCATCAGTCTTTGGACTGTCAGATGCCAGTCACTCTGTGGGGGCATCACCTTGGACCTCGCCTAATCCAAGCTCTTGAAAACTCTAAAGGACAGCTCGTTCCTTCATTAATATTTATTCCCTGTGTTTAACACAGGTCAGAGGATAAGTTAAATCACTACTTGGAGTTCATAGAGCTCAGATTTGGCCACACTGAAAACTGATACATAACCACCCTTCCAAAGTTCTCTGGGTGGAATTTGCCACTAGTTGAGATCGAGGATATGACTGAAAGAATTTGTTTTATTGTTGTCCTGGTCTATTCACTGTTAGAGATGGGCCGATAGGAATTTCTCTTAACCTGCAAATTGAAAAAGTGAATCTTCTTAATTACTCTGTAGTTGGTACTAAGAGGGCTCGAAAGAATAAAAGTAGAGAACTAGGTGTTACGGTTTATGCAGTCCTATGGAGAGGCGGGGGGTTCAGAGGTGGCTGAATCTAGAGTTTGTAATTGTTTCATAATACAATGGTGGATTTAAGAGTACTGGGATTAAGGCTGGGTGATTGCTGGATCACTCTACTAATTGGATTGGCACCACCCTTATCCCAGCAGTCTGGATAGGATAAAAAAGGCAGCAAGAGGCTTGTTTCCCCCGTTGGGTCTCACTTGTTTTTGCTGCCTTCTGCCGCCATGAACTGTTGCCTCTCTACCATGTGCCACACTGCCTTGGAGCCAGCTGATACACTAACACCTCTACAAACTGTGAGCTAAATAAACCTTTCCCCCTTCAACTTTAGGTATTGGGTATTTTGTCTCAGCAATGAGAAAAGTAGCTAAAACACTGGGCTTAGACATCAAGTATTAAAGCACTGAAAGAATCAAATAGACTCCTGGATAGATGTGCTAGAAGCGCTGTGGATACTGAGGAATCCCGATGGAGGTTGGGTGCAGTGGGCAAGTCTAGTAGTGTAATTATTACATTTGAAATTATAATAGTGTAACAAAAATCAAATTTATAATTGGATAGCAGTTTATATTTTTTGTAGGACTTACATTGAGCAGATGCTCCCAGATACTGGAGCTACTACGATGGTTTAATTGAAGCCCCCGATCACGTGAAGCTTATCACCCAGTGGGCTCTTATTTGATTGACTTGAAGCCATTTCTAATTTTCAGATTTTAGTTTCTCCTTACTCCGTAATGAAGTTTGGTCAAATTTCATACTCATTTTAGTGCTCAGAAACAAAGCAATGAGAGCATAGAACTAAGAAGTGGCAAAATCCAAACTTGGGGCACTTGACCCGAGATGCTGTGATTTTTAAAAAAATGTTTACTCTGTGTGTGTGTGTGTATGTGTGTGTGTAAAAGATACCATTTTAAACAAATTTAAATATGTAGTTCTGTGTATTCAAGTATATTCACATTATTGTGCAACCATTATGACTGTCCATCCTATCTCTAGAACTTTTTTCTCAGCTCAAACTGAATGAAGCTCTGTACATATTAAATAGTAATTCCTTGAATTAGTCAGTCTCCCATTACTAAAACAAAATATCTTATAAGGGAGTTAACTTATAAGGAGAAATGTTTTATTTTGGCTCACAGTTTTAGGGGTTCCAACGCAAGATTGATTAGCCCCGTGCTCTGTACTCTGGTGGCAGCACACCCTACTGAGATTACAAGTACAGTGGGGTGAACTGCTCTTCTCTTCAGCCAGATAGCGAGAAACCCAAAGAACAGCCTTAAGTTCTCACATTTCCCTTTGAGGGCCTACGGACCTCTCAGAAGACTCCATTTCCTAAAGGTTCTACCACCTCTCAAAAAGGCCTTAACATATGGGACTTTCTAGGAACATCCAGATTCAAGCTATAGCAGAAGAAATTAATCCATTGCACCACTCAAAGCCCCCAAATTCTCAGATGTTCAAACAGTGCTCAAAAGTTCAAGTCCAAAGTCTCCTCTGAGCCTCAAGGCAAAGTCCGCTGAGAACCTCTGTATAAATTAAGCAGAAAGTTATGTCGTTCCAGGATACAACTCTGGAACAGGCATAGAGTTAACATTCTTATTCCACTAGAAGGGAATAGGGAAACAGTAAGGCAGGATCAGCCCAAAGACCAAACCCCAGCAGGACAAACATTGAATCCTAAGGCTCCATGTCTGTTTGGCTTGTTGGCACACTGATAAGGGGGAGGTTCTGCAAACCCGTGGAGTCCTACTCCTATGGTTTTGCTGCTTGCAGCCCTATGGCCACTGTCTCAGGCAGGTTTTTCATTCTCTACAGCTTTCCTAAGCAGCATTACTCATTGCTACTACCTACATCCTCCTGGGGTCTCTTTTACAGTTTTAGCTTCTCTCTCATAGCTCTATTCATAGGCCTGTTGGGCTTTGACACAGCAACATACTGCCTATACTCCTAGGCTTTGTTTGAAATCATTATGGAAGCTGTCATGACCCTGCAACTTTTGTGTTGTATGCCTGCGAAATTAGTGACATATAGACAATGCCAAAGACTGCTGCTAGTAAAAGTTGTGCTTGGGCCCAACTGAATGACAGCTGCAATGACTTCTGAGTGATTTGCCAGCTCAGATGTGAGGGACAAGGGGAAATGAATTTGTAAGTGGTGCAGGCCATTCAGGGTACCCCAGGACTCTTATGTAAAGATTTTTCCCTGGGGAAGTCTTTGAAACAAATTTAAATTTCTACACCTCTGAACCTATGACAGCTAAGACTTGCAGATTTGTGAGATGCCTTAGTGGCTTCTTTCCTATTTTGTGGATGCAAAACACTTGTTTTCTTTTAATGAGTGCCAGCAACTGTACCCTTCTTGGCTATACATTTACATGTGCATCTTTTTCCAGCCCAACTTCAAATTTTCCAGACCTTTCTGTTCTGCTCCTCTTTGCTCCTTATTCTCACTGCAAACTTGGGTAAAAGCACTTCGTGCTGCCCATGATACTGGTAGAATGCTGTGCTGCTTTGAAATTTCCTCTGCAAAGTAAATGTATTGGTTACTTTTCTTCCTTGCTGAGACAAACACCTGACACCCAAAATTAGGGAAGAAAAGGTTTATTTAGCTTACAGTTTCTGGAGATTTCAGTCCATAATCAGCTGGCTCCAAAGCAGAGTGGCACGGCACTCAGGCAACACTTTAAGGCAGCAGCCAGAGCAAAAAAGCCAAAACGCAAACCTCTTCTCTACCCTTAAATTGTACACAAGCCACCCCCCCACTTCAGGTGGGTGTAACACTCACAAAATGTCCTTGCCTTCCTTTGCACAGGATGAGGATATTTACAAAGTAAGAACCCTGGCTCCCTGCTGAGTCTCTCAGTTAAACTTCTCAACTTCTCAAGTTGACACAATGTATTAACCATAAGAGTAAACTAGTATATCATCCTTAAATTTGTTCTCCATATCAGTGCATTGAAAAAAACACATCCAAATTCTTTCCCATACTGTAAAAAGGTAAGTTTCTAATCTGATTTCCAATAGAATCCTACATCCATCTGGAACCTCAGCAGTGTAGCATTTACTATCTGCATTTTATCACTATTTTGATCTGAGTCCCCACCAGAATTGCCCAGTAGTCTGCTTAAAGTAGTGTAGGCTTTCTCTAGCCTGCTTTTGCAAACATTCAGTTTTTTCCTGTAACCAATTCCAAAGATTCTCCCAAAGTCACCTAGGACATAGTAACACCAAAGACTGCCCCATTCCTCATGAATTTTCTGTGTTAGTCACCTTTCCATCACTACAATGATATATCTGAGACAATTAACTTATAAAATAGTGCTATTAATTTTGGATCATAGTTTTCAAGTTCCAGTTCATGATTGATTGACTCCAGTGATTTGGGCTTGTGGTGAGGTAGCATAACACTAAGAAAGCATGGCAGGGTGGTCACTCACTTTATAGCCAGAAAGCAAAGACAGAAGGGAAGAAACGAGGTCCCGTCATCCTAAAGGGCCTGCCACAGTCATAAAACTCTCTCATGGGTCCAGCTACCTAAATGTTTCACTGACTTCCCTTAATGTCACCCTGGGGAGTAAACTTTGAACACTTGGACCTGTGGGAGTCACTCATGTCCTAAACTATAACAATCCCTGTCTCTTCTCTAGCTCCTAGTGACCGCCATTCTGCTTTCTGTCTTTATGAAACATCATAGAAGTGCAATTGTACAGTATTTGTCTGGCAAGTGATAGAACATGTCAACATTTCTTTCCTTTTAAAGCTAAATAATATTCCCCTCTGCATGCGTGTTATCCTACATTTGAATGAATCCTTGGACTGTTGGTAGTTTTGCTTATTAGTATATTGCTGCTATAAACAAAGGTATGCAAATACTTGTTTGAGTCTCCTACAGTTATTTTATTTGTATGCTCAAAGGAGGAACTGCCATATCAAATGGTAATTCTTTTTTAATTTTTTGAGAAACTACCATACAGTTTTCCATGGAAACGATACCACTTTGCAGCTCTGTGCTCTTTTGACCATATCATAATGCCTCAGAATGTGAAGACAAGGAAACAACACTGCTAGTGAGGCAATGCCACTTCTGATGGATCTAATGCTCCTGTTGGGTATCAGCTTAACCCACATTTGTATCATGTGGGTCATGACAGTTTACGAATAACACACTTCCTTTACTGCTCAAAATAGATGTTAAATAAAGCAGCATGTTTAACTTTTCAGCACACTTTCAATATGATGAAATGTTAGTGTTTTTAAGGTGTCAAAACAAATGACATAATGTCAGTGTTCAGAAGCTCAACTGTTTGTAAGATCAATTGCTTTTGTTTTCTGCTAGGCACACCATAGCATGTTTAATGATGGAATAGGATCATTAGGAATTGTGTGTCTAATCAGCACCAGTCTCATAAAGCTCACAGGACAAGGTAGCACCTCTTAATCATCACTCTGTGGGATTTTCTTGCTTTTGCCATTCAAAGTTTGCTGGGAATTGAATAGAAAATTTGCGGATGAATTCAGAGTTATTGAGATATCTGTGTGTGTGTATGTGACATGGAGTCATTTAGTTGTTCTTGTCCATTTCATGGGACAGAATTTCTCCAAATAATCATATTGAGAGAACTTTCCTCTTGAAATCAATCTGGTAGTGTAATTCTTAGAGAAGCATGAGAATATCATGGTTACAAAAGATCTATAAAGCTGCCAATTCTTTAAAGGCTTTGCAGGTGTCTCTGCAGTCACCACTGTCTAAGGATTTATGAAGTTGTGACTCATGGGGTGGTCAAGGCTTGCTATCAAAAATGGGAAATGTACAACCTTCACAGGATTATAATTGAGAGTTTAGCTTTCCAGTTCAGAGCTGTGCCTCACTTTGTTGGTGAGTAGCAGTTTTGTAGACACTCTCTGAGGTGACCCAGCATGAGTCAGGTCCTTGTGTACTTTCCTCCTCCTGACCATGACAGAACCTGTGAGTTACTGCCAGCTAACAGAATGCAGCAAAGGTGATAGATTAGCTGCTCCCTTGATTTGGTCATATTCTATAAGAGTCTTTCTTAGCTGACTCAAGTAGAGATTCTTCTGCTGGACTTGAAGATGTGGAGTTGTGAGATGTGATGTGAAACGGCCAGGTGACCCAGAAAGGGAAGCCTCAGGATGCAAGAGTGGACTGGATTGACAGCCAACAAGAAAATAAGTAAGTCCTATAGCCACAGAAGACTGAGTTCTACCAACTATGTGAACTTGGAAGAGGACTCTAAGTTCCAGAAAGGAATCTTGGCCAACATATTGATCACAGCCTAGTAATACTCTGAGCAGAGGACTGAGTTAAGTCATGCTCAGACTCCTGACCCTTGGGTACTAGATCATAATAAGTGTGTTTTTCTAAATTTCTCTATTTGTAGCAATTTGTCACCCAACAATAGGAGAAGAATAGAAAGAATTAGGCATGCTTTTAATATTATCTTCCCATTCCTTGCTTGTTTCTTTCATGCTGGTGTTGTGTTGTTTTGTTTTCATCTATTTCCTTATTCTCTGAATTCTACTTACTTGGCCTATCAATCAATATGCTCTCACTCCCTACAGACAAAGGAGAGCCACATGACCCAAATTAGGCCAATCAGCTGTTTTTTCCCGCAGGAATCTGAATCTGGGGAATAATTGCAAAGAGTCTGGATGTGTGTGTAGCTGATTTATCTCAGCAGCAATATCCTGAAACACCCTTGTTACCAGTTTTGGAAAGCTCCTACTTCCTTTCTTTACTAATTCCTATTCATCAAATTTCCCTTTCATTCTGAGAGCCAAACTAGTAGATTTCGCAAGTAAATTACCCTTCTGTTTAAATTAAAGGTCATGTCTTGGTTGCAGTCAAATGATTCAAACATACACAGTTTGGTCATAATCTCTTTGAACTTTCTTCATATCTCTGGGTGTCTTATTTCTAAAAGAATTTCCTTATTGCTATATTGTTCTACAGGCATATTGGTTTTAAGAAGCATTCTAATCATTGAAATAATAGAATTTTGTAATCAGAAGACTAAAAATGATACACAAGAATTTTCAAATTATCCTCTTAATTTTAAGAAGGACCATATTTTTGACTACGTCTCATGCAGAAAATAGAAAGGATCAGTCACAAAATATATATTGTGTATAAAGATGAAAACATAATTCTTGGGGTTTTTTTGTTCTTAGAAAAGAAAGAGTACAGAATAGCTCTCAGCAGTAAGTTTTCTAATTTCTTAGAGGAAAAAGAAAGATCACTAGGAAGTGTGGATTTTCTTGATCTTCAAAGTTCGGAGTGTAAAGATGTCTATCTCCTGGCCTGAAACAATGAAGACAAAGGCAAGATCTTGAAGCAAATGAAAACTCTAGAATAGAATTAGAAATAAGGACTAAAAAACAGAGAGAATTCTAATTGTACTAGTGGGATTTTTATTTTTGACTCCCTTCTCAATACACAGATTTTCCTTCTTTCATGTTGAAAGTCTATAAAAATTGTTGTGAAGGCCTTCCTCTTTTGTGTATATTTGAGATAAATAAAAATTCGGACTATATTCTTTACAGAGAAGGATATAAAAATGTTAAAAGGAGACTGTTAATGTTTTTTTTGTAGTGTTCATGCCATTGTGTCAACTATGGTACTTTTTTTCTTAGTTTAATATGTTGAATTGGAGCCGAAGGGTATTTTTTCACTGTAGTCGTATGAACGACCATATTAACACTGTACTGACAAATCCTCTGCTAATGCTTTTATGAGATCTAAAAAACATAAACATTCAACACTGTTAGAGTTGGGGGACAAATCTGAGACAAATTTGTGTCAATGAAAGAGAATGAATCACAGTAAAGGAAAGGCTATAAAGACAACATAGAAAAGAAAACCAATAGCTGAATAGTAGATTTTATGAAACTTTAGTGTGTTCAGTTTTGCTCTAGGGTCAGTTTTAGCTGCATTATAAAGTTTATATTGTCAATTTTCCTATTACAAAAACAGTTGAGGTTTTGTTTTAGGATTGCTAGAAGAAATGAGCAGATGTTTTTATAATATTTCCTTTGAAATGTAAAACTGAACATGGTCCTTTACAAGATTTCCTTCTCTTTCACACAAGTTCTAGGGTAGATTAAAATGAAATCAATCTTAGAGCTTGGTAAATGTCAAGATTTCATATGGGCAATCTTTGACTTTGCTGTCAGATCATTTTTTTTTCTTGGAAAAATGAGTTTTCTCTTCTATTTCATTTTACCAATAGAGATTTGATTGAGTCTAGAGCACATGTTGTGTGCCATCCAACATGACCCCCGGACCCTGCTGTCATCTCCTACTATCATTAACTAAATGAGCTCTCATCTTCCAACATGTTTGAAGGTTGTCAAGAATTTTATAATCAATCATGTAAATGAGATGTGCAGCTTTTCACATAGTCAAGGTATTTTGCCTGATCCTGGCTGAGAAAGTCCAGTGAAACATAATCCCCATTTTTCTTCAACTGTCTGTTGCAGTCTGTCCCCAGATATAGACAGAATCATTAAGGATTGGCACCTTGGGACTCAGATTATATTCACATTATATATTATGACTGAAATATTAAGGATCCAGCAGGTACAGAAATAGATTGCATTTAGCTCAGAAACATTCTATGCGTTCTTTTTTCAGTCCTGGAACCATGACGTGATTATTCCCAATAGTTTGTCACTAACTTTCCCTGTGAACTGGCTGCACTGAATGAATATATCTAAATCCACATAAACTGAGCAAAGGTCTTTGTGCACAGACATCTGGAATTGTTCTTTTTTAACTCTTTGTTCCTATTTGGCCCCCAGAATCAGGACCTTTAGAGCGAAACCTTGGCAAAGGACCCCTCCGTGAGTTTTTCCGGTAAGAGTCTAACCCTAACCGGAAAGCCACCCTGAAAGAATACCTTTCAGTGTTTCTGTGTGCATTTCATCCAAGGTGCTCCTGTCAAGCTCCTGTGCCGCTCAGGAACTGATAGGTGCTTTTTCTGTTTTACTGAAATTAAAGATATGCTAGTATAAATCCTAGCTGCCTTCTAGAGCCACCATCCAAAGCACTGTTAACTTAAACCCAGCTTCTTAAGGTAAAAAGTACCTCTCAGGTGAGATTGTGACTTGGACTCTTACTGACTGGGCTCTGGCCAGCACGGAATCCTGACTGCATGCAGCATCCCTTAGCCCGTGAGACTTCTCCTTGAAGCGTGTATTTTCAGTACCGAAGGAAATCAATACTGAGGAAAATCCCAAACTTCTCCTTTTCCCTTGTGGAATAAGGTTACAGTCTGCAGGCGTTTTGATTCATTGTACAGAGGGTTTGAGGTGCAGGGCAAGTCAGCAGTATTTGGAAAGCACTAATGCTTTCTGAGGGACTATGTTGACTTTTTCTTTAGGATTGTTGACAAAATTTACTTTTCTAAAAGTTAATTTCCTCCTGTGTTTACACTTGCTATAATACTTTCTTGAAAAAAAAAATAAGCATTTCCAGAGGGAATTTGGCATTGCTTTTTCTTGGACAGGAGAATATCATTATTTATTCAGATGACTTTTTTTTTTTTTTTGAGGAAAATGTCCTGACTTGAGAGATCATCCACATATTCATTCTGGGCACAGAAAAGCATAAAATGGGTTTGTGAAGCACATGTGTGTGTGAGTGTGTGAAATGAAAGGCTGCCAGTGTTTGTGAGCCTTAGGAACTACAGAAATTAATATCTTCTGTTGCTTATGGGAATCTCAAGACCTGGGAGTATCTCACCCCTTTGTACCATTTGGAAATCATTACTGGCACACAGGGATTAAAGCATCAAGAGGAGTGGTCTCAGGCCAGCCTGTTTTGCAACCTTTGCCTGGGGAGTTTCACTGCCCACCCCCATTCCGTATCTTTCCAGGGTTAAAGGTTTTGGCAGCCTCTCCTACTTTGTGCTTATCTCTCCTCCTATTTTCAAAAACTCATCTTCCTGCACCGGTAAGACACTTCACATAGTGTGTACATCTACACACAGCTGGCTCTGCTGCTCTACAGAGGTGCAAACAGTACGGTGATCGTGAGACACAGTAGTGTCAATAGACGCAGGAGTGATGATGACACAGTATCCCGAGATTTCATCTTATTCCTACACAAAGTTTTCTAACCATCGCTAGAAAGGTTGTGGTTAGAAAGCATATTGTAGAGAAAATAAAAGGAAAAGAGATTAAAGATTAAAGCTTCTGGCCCCTGGCCCACGGGGAAGAGTCTTGGAGCTCACTCTGCCCATTATGACCAAGGGCTGATAGCATTCTTCAGAGAAGAAATGAAAATCCAAGAGAGCGTGGCATGCTCTAATGTGTCATAAAATGGAAGACAAGAGATACAGAGCACTAAGTTTATATTTGAGAAATGAAAGTATCTAAGTATTTACACGCACAGCTTATGTTAATATACAGAAATTATCAGTGACCTTGAGGTTCCTCGTAGGTTGACAGTGTGGCCCTTGGTGACTCTCTAGATTCTGATGATTACTTGGATTACATCATTTAATCTTAATGTGAATTTTATCTACTTAGCAGTCTGATCAGTTGCTCTTTTGCCAACAGTTTTATTTGTATGTTAAAGTAAACAAACGTATTTATTACCCTTGGGATCAGTAAGTGCTAATAAGTTGCTGCTTGCATTTTAGATTTGTCTTGATGACAGACACATCCTAAATTAACTACGAACAGTTTGGTTGTCTCCCAACCCAGCAAGAAAAGTAAAGATATGAACATTATTACAGTTGTCACCAGTCAAGTTCAAAGGATGGTACACACAATCTTGTCATCAGCATACTGTTTTAGATTGAATTTCTACAAGAAGTATGTGTGTGTGTATGTGTGTGTGTGATACACAAATTATTTGTGTTCATGAGAATTTTGATGTCATCTTTTGATGAAATTCATTTTGAAGCTTATTTCAGGCTACAATCCTGACCCAACCAATTACTGAACATAAAATTTGTTCCCTGCTTTAGATCATATTTTATATATGATCTGAATTATTTTGTCTACTGTACAATGTTTATTGAGCTCTGTGTTGCAAGTACTCACATATTCAGCTAGTTCCCTGAATGGACTGCTATGTGGGTCTATAGACTTCAAAAGTAGAAATTGAAATATATTTAATCTATTCTTGAACTTCTATTCCCATCTATTCCCTTCCCTATTAATACGGAATCTAATTAGATTCTAATACAGAATATATCATTCTGTGTTTTCCTTTCTGCCTTTTTTGATCATCTAGAAATAAATTTGTATTCACTAACCACTACCCTCTGCCTTAATCTCTTCACTTTTTCAAAATCTAGTTTCTTCTTAAAATAGTAGAGCACCATTGGCTACTTCAGGGCTTACTCCATTGAATCTTCTTCAGACCTTGTGTTCTTTTAACACTTGTAACATGTGACAGTGGACTCTCTGTCTTGCTTCCTGTCAGCCAGACCAAACATTCACACCAGACCAAACATTCACACCATACCTGTCTGAAAACCAAATCAGCGGATATTGATGCTTCTGGGTGTGTTTGTTTTTTTTTTAGTGTCTTCTTCTTGACCTCTACTTTGATCATCTCTATCTTTGCTTCCACACTTTCCTCCTCTTTCCCTTTCCTTCTCACTTGTTGTAAATATTCTACAAAGAAAAGTAAAACAATATTGTTTAAAACTCAAACCAGGGGTTCGGGGATATAACTCAGCAGCACAAACGCCTACCTGGCAAGTGCAAGGTCTTGAGTTCAATTCCTGGTACCAAAAAAAAAAAAAACCCTCAAACCAGTTATGTGTGTTTCTATCTTTTGGATAGGGCATATGCATGGAGTAGGGGTAGGTTGTGCTTATTTACCTTTTAACAAAATGCCTTGAAGAGCTATTCCAGTTGAATAGTTGCAGCCTTCTGGTGTCTATTACATTTCTAACTCGAGTGTTAAGCTTTAGCATCTATTATCTTTGTTAGTGTTACCATAGCCCATTTTTTTAATCCCTATTTTTCACATGAAAATACTTTATGTGTTTATCACATTGAGAAAGTCTTCTAGGTTATTTTGAAAACCAGGCTGAATTGAAAGTATTTGGCAGTGCTTGACCAAAAACAAACAAACAAAAAAAAACAAGGTCAGGATTCAAAATACTGACATTTCCCTAACTAGGATAATGACTTAAAACAAGAACTATTTGATAATTAGGTGAGACTGTTGCTGCATTGAGTCGAATGCTGTCATTGTTTTCTTTTCCTTACTTACAGTGAGGAAAAAAAAATTAATATGCAGGAGAAAAAACTAAGTCAAACATACCCAATTTCTAATACAAGTTACTTCATGCTACATACGTAAATGCACTATTGTTTATATTTTCAATCTCCCATTGTTTTTTAATGTGCTTTTCTTGACACATAAGTACGATAGCTTAAAATTTAGCATTTTCATTGTGCTAGAAAAATTATAGGGCAGGAGGAAACTTAAGTCTCGTTTGAAGCTAGTTGTCCTATTTTCCCTCAATATGATAAGCTTCTTTGTGGGCCTGGCATTAAAATGCTTCAAAATGGTTATTGGTTCACAGACATTAGGTTCTGTAATACAATTTTCTCCATCATCTGGATGTCTCGCTATTTGTTAGAAGGCACGTTCCTCCATTATCGGTGCCCTCACTAGCAGTGAGGGATGAGCCTGAGTAAACTTGGGAATGAAGCCAGTTGTTTCCTCTGCTGCATTACATAGAAAGTTATTCAGCAACATGCCCGCTGTGGCAAATTTACCAAGCAGAATGTTTGTTGCTTTGACATTTTGGACTCTGTATTGGCAGGAAAAGTCAACAGAAGGTACTTCTACACTTGCTTAAGAATTATTTGATTGAATAGTATTGTAGACTAGAAATAAATGTTTTGTTTTGTTTTTTACTGAAGCTGTAATCCTTTTAGTCAACTGAAGCTTAGGTACCAATAGTGTTCATGGCTCTATTGAGATTCCCATCCACTTTTTATTCTTGTAGAACTATGGACACCATGCATCCCCTCCGGGTGTTGCATTACTGCTCTGGAGAGAGACAGCACCTTTCACCAGACCAGATCGGACTGAGTAACAGCACTCCTGCTTCATAAGCTTTCAGCTCTCAGTCTCTGAATTACAAAGCCTTTTTGGAGCCATATTCATTGAGCACATATGGAGGATGAAAGTCAGCCTTGGCAGCATAAATCTAGCCCAATTAGACCCACCTCAACATCTGAACAAGTGTGGTTAGGCAATGTCTTCTTTATGTTGAGTTCAGTTCTCTGGGTAATTTAGGGCCATGTTGTTCCAGAGAGTAAGCACAAATCACGTATGGTTCAGTACATTTAAATTCAGTGGGAATAAAATTTATAATTTCAATTTGCAATAGTCATGACTATATTTCACTGCTCAGTAGTCACTTTTTTTTTTTGGAACCGGGAATCAAACTCAAGACCTTGTGCTTGCCAGGCAGGCACCATGCCACTGAGGTATACCCCCGATCCCCCACAATAGTCACTTTTGATCCAGTTTAGGTCAGAGAAGCCTGAGATGTTTTCTGTAGCTGCTACCTGAAGAAATTTCCAAAGCTCAAGCTCTTGGAAGTGCTTGGCATTCATCTTGGGGCCATGGGGAAAGTCAGCCTTTGGAAGAAGTCGAGGAGGAGGACAGCAGAGAGACGAGGGAAGCGACCTCTTTGTAACATCATAGACATGTCATGTTAACACTGCCCAGAGCTGGCCCTGCATGTTGTGCTGTGCTCTCTAATACCATGGCTACTAGCCCCACTAGCTTCTGGGCAGTTAAAATTTAGCTACTCCAAACTGAGGTACACTGTAAGAATATAATACACATTCGATTTTTAAGAGTCAGGATCAGTATAAGAAGGTAAAATGTCTCATTATTTTTGCATTGATCACATGTTTAAAAGACAAAAGTTTGATATACTGTATTAGGTTTAGTAAAATATGCTAAATTTATTTCACCTCTTTGATTTTTTTAATGTGAATGATGGAAAATTGAATCACATGTGGCTCACATTATATTTCTATGGGACAGTGACGCTCCCAACAAGTATGTTACTTTAACTGATAAATTTGTTCTATTGCTCAAGTCTATTTGAATCACATTTTCTTCTGCTTGCAGCATAAGGATTTCTAATCATAAAATTTCTTTGTAAACTTTATTTGTACCCATTTTTTCTTACAACTATGATACACATACAAGTACATGCATATGTGTGCGTACTCACACCACCAGGCCCCTAACAATAATGCTCTTTCTTCCTGAGTACCCTTCTGAGATGCTAACTCACTATGCGCATTTCACTTTTCTGAGTCTTGATTTTCAATGTTGAGCATCCAATTCTTGGTTTTAAAAAAAAGATTTGTGAGATATTTCCATCATTTGACTCTTGAGATTATTTTCTGTGTTTGGCTTACTTTTGTTTGTCCATAAGTTGTCACTTTCTCATTTTAGATATGTGTCATTTTTCTGATATTTTGCTTTCCTCTTTTCTTTCATGTTGTTTATTAAAATAACCATTTACTGACTGAGAAGGACTACATATCAGTGGTAGTAGAGAATGAAAAAGGAAATTACCCAATCAAAAGAAATGAATACACTTTAAAATGTCGGACTATAATGTTTTATACCATAGGAAGGAAAGTCATTATCAAGCATGTCATAAAAAGGTTTTATTTGAACTTTTATGCCCACATGTTCAATTTTCTAGTTTTTTTTTTAAAGAAAGGAAAATATAAAAGTGTAAGTTTTAAGGTAGGACTAAAAGTCATTAGTTATCAGCTTACTAGAGGGAAAACTACTTTCTATGAAATGCACATAGATCGAGAGAAACTGTGTACTGGAATTAAAAATAAAATAAACATGGACCTTATCAAATTTCTGCTAAATATAAGAAAACATTCATTAACAACAGGATAAATAAATTTCCTTATTAACAATGGTTTTATTTTATATAATTATTCTTAAACATTTAGGATATAACTGTTCTTTTTTTGCAAAAGCAATAATTTTAGTACAAATCACAGTCTAATACACATTTTTGTTTTTATATTTTTTCCAGTTCTTTAGGACATCAGTCTTTATTGAAACTGTGGCCCCATCCCAAACTTATTCTCTGCTTTTTGCTCACTGCCTCAGTTATTTTTGTTCCAGAGGAGGGGTGTGCTATGTGTGTTTTGATTTCTTGTTTGTGAAGTAATGAATGGCTATTGAATCTTGAACTGTCAACGATAATATCAATACCATTTGAAAAGCACATCCATTATAATCTGTTATTTATCCTTTCAGGTAGAATTATAATAAACTAATCGTTAAGTAGGTTATCTTCAGAGTTAGTTGGTAGGTAAGGAGGCAATTCTAAGGGTGAAAAGGAAATTGTTTGACTAAATCTCGTGGTTTTCAACCAACTGCTGTTGTATGACTTTTATGAAATAATTGTAATCTTGATTATAGAAAGTTTTCAATTCAAATAGTTGTATTTAACTGTATCAAATTTAATTCCTTTATATTAAGCTCCCATTGTCTGGATTTTACTGTAGTAGATTCTTACTTGGAAAACTCCATCTTCCTTTGGAACCAATATCGATGAATATGTTAAAGACTTTAGCTTTTAACATTGTCTTTCAACTCCCCCAAAACCAATGTATTTTTCCAGAATTGTCCTAGACAAGCAGAAATTCTATAGCCTAATAAGACAGCTCTAGACTGTGTGTTTCTTCTCCTCAAAGAATGGGTAAAAATGAAGACTTTACAGAACTAATTTGGGTAATACATGCAGCTCATCCATCTCTGCATTCATTCATTTATTCATTAATGCAATCAACATTTATCAAGCATTATTAGAAGTGATTTTATGTCAAACAAGAAAGTTTGGGAACATTCCTTCCAGGAGGATGGAGGAGGTGTATATTAGTAATGCCATATTTTATGTGCTTGACACTCTAAATGAATAATTTTAATACTTTACCTCTATAAAATGAAATAATTTTCTAATAAACATTAAGAACAATTTTCTTGGTTTTTTTCCTTTTTTATTAAATCAATTTACATATAATAGTTGCTGTTTTAAAGTACACAGTTTAGGCCAAGCGTGGTGGTGCATACCTGTGATCCCAGCACTCAGAGGCTGAGGCAGGAGGATCACTGAAAATTTGAGGCCAGCCTGCACTATATAGTGAGATCCTATCTCAAAAAAAAAAAAGTGTATGCAATTCAGTGGTTTCCAGTATATTCAAATGGTTATGTGAGCACTACCAAAGTGTACAATTGAAGTATTTCCATCACCTCCCAAAATAAATAAAAACTAAAACCATACTCATCAAGAGTCACTCTTCTTCCTTTTCCTCCCATCCCCTGCTATCTACTTTCTGTCTCTATGGATTTGTTCATAATACATATCTCATACAAATGCAGTCATCTAATATGTAACCTTTCGTGACTATTTTCTTTTACTTTAGCAGTGTTATCAAGATTCATCCATGTTGTGGCATGGATTAATACTGCATTGTTTTTTATAGCTGAATAATAGCCATCATATTGATAAACCACATTTTGTGTATCCATTTATCAGTTAATGGGTTGTTTGGGTTCTTTCAGTTTTTTGGCTATTATGAATAGTTCTGCTATGAACATTTGTGTGCGAGTTTTTGTAAGAACATATATTTTCAGTTCTCTTGGAGATATACTTAGGAGTGGATCATTGGGACATTTAGTAACTCTGTGTTCAACTATTTAATGAAGCACAAAACTCTTTTTCCCTGGAAACTGTATCATTTCACATTTATACCAGCATTGTATGACAGTTCAATTTGTCCACATCTGTGCCAACAGTTGTTTTGTTTCTTTTTTATTATAGCCATCCTAGTAACTGTGAAGCACTTAGTCTTTAGTTGATAAACAGCGAACAACTCCTGAAGAAAGAATAAATTTAAAATTCAGTAAAATATTTTATATATGAACCAAAATTTGCATTTTTACCTAAATTATTCAGGTTTTCAGCTTGCATTAATTCATCCTTTTAAATATTAAACAGAAGAACAATTGTAAGAGTTCAAATACAATGAGATAATTGAAGTAACTTAAATTCTGTTTGTCTTTGCAACCACATGCTATTTTTCTGTGTTAATAATCTTCTTTTTAAATGCATAAATACGTAGTGCCACAGAGACAAAACTCGTGCCTGAAACAAGCCTGAATTATTATGAAGAATAACAAACTTATGAAACATAATGCACAAAGCTGAATTCTCATATGCTTCGGGTCAGCTATACAAACAGGATTCTTATGAATTGGTTTATAAAATAAAGAATTTTTTTTAAAGTTTCTAAGTTGAAACTTAAGAATTGCACAATCATTTAGAACTTAAATTAACGTAAGATTTTGAAGAACAGGAATTTCTGTTTAGAATTACTTAGAATGTGCATCATTTAGAATAGTGCTTATGTTGATAATAAAAGGCAGGCTAAAAGTTGTTCAATTTTATTATTGTTTCCAAATTTCAGGAAGCTATAAGAGAAATTAGAACAGAAATTCTATCCCAGGTAAAACAAGAAATGAAAACCATAATAAAAGAAATACTAAGCATCTCTAAAGAAGACACAGATAAAAAAATAGAGGAGCATAGGAAAATGAGGGAAACCATGAATGAACAGCCTAAGAGAGACTTAGAATGCATGAAACAGATTCAAAGAGATATCCAGAATATTAAACATTCATTCGAAAGCTGGCAAGTTGACATGAGAGAAACTAAAGAAAGACTTTCAAAGCTTGAAGACAGGGTTGCAGCCTATGATCGTGAAAGGAAAGATCTCTTAAAAATAACAAGGTCTCAGGAAGTAACAATTCAACAGCTAGTGGACAACTCAAAGATGCATAATTTAAGAATTAAAAATGTGAGTGAAGAAGCAGGTGTCAAGACAAATGACATCAGGACCTTATTTA
>RJWT010000718.1:37782-59395 GCA_004365215.1 Cuniculus paca | reverse complement strand
GTACAGCCCATAATTCATTGATATTGATCCATTTTATAGATCATATTTTCTTATACCTATTGATGCTTATTTTTAACTGAATAGCGGGCATTGTGAATTTCAAGTTATTGGAATATGTTTTAGTATTCCTACAAATATTCCTGAGTTTTTCCTCTAATGCACAGTTGTTTACTAAGAAACAGTTTGATCTTTTCAAGTTTTGGTTTTAAGATTTGTGAAATGGGACTTGCCCAGCATTTCATCTCCAGTCCATCATTTCCCAATACTGAGGAAAGAAACTTCTCAGTATGCAATGTCCTATGAATCATATTTTCCAGACTGAATGGTGGGAGCAGGCTACATGCTGAGAACACTGTGACTGCCAAGTACAGTTCTAGTTCTCATTTTGCTTTTTACCCAGTCATGGGTCACTTTTTCACATGCATGAGTTGATTGATACTCTGTGTAGTGCTTATGGGAGATCTGCAGATCTCTGTTTTTCTAAGTCTTTCTCTCCTCTGCCCTCCTCTGTTCTACAAATTCTAGATGTTTCCGTCTCCCTGGATCCTCATTTCTGTCAGCTCAGTTGAAGGAGTCCACCTGGTTCTTGTGCGTTACTCCTTCATAAACTGCAGCTCATAAACTCCAAGATCAGGGAAATAATAGTGCTGCTGTCATTTATTATCACATTTCAGAGATCACTGTCTTTTGTTGCCTGACAGCCAGTGTTGCCAAAGTAACTGTTTCATATGTTTTGTTTCCTTTTTATTCTTTCAGGCAGAAATGCCTATAGGAAAGTGCTAATTTGATAGGTCCGAGTTGTTCAAATCTACACATTTCCTTAAAAGGCCCGTTTTCCCAACAAGTGTGGGGTCTACTCCTGGCAACCAAACTGTCAGAAAATATTGTAAGAAAAGGGTGATTTTTATTATTCCTAAAGCCTTGGGCCACACTGCACCAAACTGACTTGTTTATGTAAACAATGTGATAAATGATGAATATTTGATTTTTCTCTGGTGAAATGGGAGTTTGAGCAAATGAATTCAGTCACATGGCACTGCATGCCTACATCATACAAGACCTGGGTAAGCTGCCCACTATGCAACACTTCACCTGTGTGGTCATAGGACATGGCTGGAGAAATCAAGTGTGCTCCACATAATTCCATTGTTAAAGGACATCTAGAAGCTTGTGGCTAGTTTCTTCTGAAATCTTTCCTTTTTTTAAATTTTTACTTCAATCTATCCTTCGATCGTAAACAAGCTTAAACATGAAAAAACAGTCTAACTCCAGAGAGTACTAATAGTGAGTGGCTAAATCTGGAGCTGGACGTGGGCCCACTAACACAAATACAAATTCATTTCTTCCTTTTCCACCTTTAGTCATCCAGAAGTAAAGTAAAATGTACCACATTTTAATGAACACTTCCTCCTACATAGCTTAATTTTATACAGTTCCTGGACTAAAAATATAGAAAAGTTTTTGAAATGGCAGTAAGTCATCTCTCCATTCACTCTTTTACAGGAATCATATGTGAAGATGCTAAAGATTTACATTTGATTTTTGGAATATAGGCTTTAAAATGAAAAATATGTTAACTTACCACAGATACTCTTGAGTGAGACATCTGTATGAAAATATAATATCATAGATCTGTGATTGGATATTGGAATCAGCCAGTTTAGCAAATGTCTATGGCAAAGTTAGTAATTGTTCCACCTCAATATCCATTTCATGCGTTCATACTAGTAAGTTCCTATACAGGTTTTAGGAAGGCATAGTTCTCAGCTAATACCTAAATCCCCGCTTTTCTTACTGCTAAAACAAGCCACTCAGTTAAGTGCAAGCAGTGTTACATGAGGAGGTGTAGTTCTTTTAGAAAGTACTTTTAGAAAGTACATTTTTTTCCTCGTCCTCTCTCCTCTTACAGCTCCAGCTTCCAATCAGAACAAGGTGAACTTAAAGATAGCAGATTAGAAAGACAGAAACCTAATGACAAGAAAAAGATACTACATAGCCTTTAGAACACATTTCTTTTACATGAGGAAGGAATAAATTGGAGTCTATTTAAGTCAATTTTTTCCACATTTGCCTCTGAAGTTGGTCTTTAAGTGTCTAATATCATCCTAGTTGCCAACTAGGTATGGGAAATGCTGAATGTCCAAACAACAAGGTAAAATACTCTGAACCAGTTTGTATAGGAACTTTAAAAGTGTCTGACATATGTATTCAAAAGACAAATGAGAAAACACATCACCATAAGTTAGTATTTTTCTTGAAACTCATCATGTCAGAAATCCTAAACTAAAAAATCACTCATTTCAAAAGCTGATCCATAGAAGTTTTGCTGTGCCTGCATAGAAAAAAAAAGATTTATCTTAATTTCCATTGATTGATTACCCCATTTTAGCTGATTTAAATTTTTATAAGATACCACAATGAGGTGAATAAAAATGTACTCAGTGCTTTTTTGTAAAGTATTATCTAGAAACCTTTCATAACCATCCCTTGTACATAAATGCACTCCACACAGCCCATACTCCTCAATGTTCTTTGTTAAACCCTCCCTATACAGGTTGTGGTACATAACATGCTTGTTTTCCAAAGATACTTCATGCAAAACACCTTGTCTATTAATATTCTCTGATCTAATTTCAGAATTTATTTTCAGTCTAATATAAAATTTAACAAGATAGCTTAACCACTTTTTCTTGAAAACCTATGTTTTTATTTGAACAATTAAGCACATTTTTCTAATTTTCTCTCATCAGTTTACTATTATACTATGTGATATTGAAGGAGGTTCTACAGTATACCAGCTACTTCTCTAAGTGGTTTTCAAGTTAATCTTCACAACAATCATATAATGGCAAAGCACAAAGAAGCTGCATAACTTGTCCAGGAAGTGACAGGGATTGTAACTGTGTATTTGTCTTCATATTCTACAATGTTAGTCGCTACTCTACACTGCCTCCACGGCAGCAATGTTAGTGTCCTGTTTTATTTTTTGTATGTATAATTCAAGGATTAGTATATATTCATTTTAAATACTGAATTCAGTTGCACAAGGTACAGATAACTATGCAAACAAGAAATGAAAGAATTCAGACTTTAAAATTCTATCATCTATTAGCCACAATAGCTATCAAAGTTCCTGGGATATATTAGCTATCTGTTATTACCTGAAATTAAAAAAGAGGAAGCAAATCTCAGAAATAGTGTTACAGAGATTCTAGCAGGACTTCATAAAATATTTTGTGAAGAAGCAGAAAAGTAACTGCACTTTCAATGTCAATAGTTTGTGAATATACGGGGAATAGTAATGACAGAAAGTAAAAGTCAGGGCTAGAAAACTGGCTTAGGAAAATACGCACAGTTCTTCTGGCACATCACTTGCACACTCGTGTCATCTTACAGATGACATATAGGCTACAAGAAAAAAATTGAAAGTGAAATATAACTTGTTTCTCATGCCTTTTAATTGTTGGATTTGAATTAAGTCCAGGCATCTTATCTGAAAAGCTAAGATTTTTCCTTAATTGTGAAAAAATCACAGATGCTCTAGTACCAAAAATATAGTTTACAACTCAGAAATGTCAAGTAACACCACTTTCATTATAATAGAAATTCCATGTTTAACATTCATCAACTTAAAAAATGATACATAGTATTACTAGAGCCTCAAATTCATATATTCCCATTGAAATCTATAGTCTAAAATCTTCTGTTTGTATGTGTGTGCCCCACTAGACTGAAGTTATTGAACATGATGATTC
Source organism: Cuniculus paca (assembly GCA_004365215.1). Classification (NCBI taxonomy): domain Eukaryota; kingdom Metazoa; phylum Chordata; class Mammalia; order Rodentia; family Cuniculidae; genus Cuniculus; species Cuniculus paca. The sequence goes on along the minus strand of RJWT010000718.1, from coordinate 55,640 downwards.
TATCTCCACATAAGGAACTTGTATAACTCATAATATAAATGAGGCTTACAATGAATTGAACTGTTTCTCCTCAGAATATAAGATCCATAGGGAGTGCCTGCCTGGCAAGCACAAGACTGTGAGTTTGATTCCCAGTACCTCCATTTACAAATGGACCTCATGAGGTCAAAGGACAGCCCAAGTTAAAGGCAAAGTCAAAATTAGAATCAAATATTCTTACTCCATTACATCACCACATTAACACAAAAATATTACTAAAAAAAGGCCCTTGATATTTTGAACTATTGATTCTTTTGTACCATCTGTAAACCCTACTTCTACTAGGAACCCAGATACAAATGCAAGAATCAGAAGATAAATAAATAGTAAAGACTAGTGAAAGGCATAATGAGTTAGAAGTTCAGAATTTCAGATTTATTGGATGAAACTCAATTTTCCTATTTCTACAGAAAAGATTTTTATGATTCCTATATTTAAAATACTGCTTTAAGCATTAAAAATTGCTCATTACCATTGAAATATTCATTTTGAAGATGAACAAATTATCACTATTATCTAAAATACAAATTTCTTATATTTCAGCTGTCATTTTATAAATTCAAACCGAACATAAATTTAAAATTAGGTTGTTGAATAATATGTAGTAATTTTTTCATATTAGTTGCATTTAGCAACCAGTTAGACTTTTTTTATTATTTTATTCCCGGAATAGTTTGTAAAAGAGGCATACTAAACACAACCATTCACTTTTTATGACTTTTTTAAAATGGGGCATACCACCAGGAAACAACTACCTATTAGTCTCTATTTCAAACTAATAACTGTAATAATTTCCAGATGTTTAAATAAAGACACTTCCCATCACTAATAGGTCTACAGCTTTTATAAGTCTTCCTACCACTTAAATTTTTTGAAGGTATAAAATTGTTTTCAAAGAATAATCAATAACCAAGTTGTAATTCAGGTTACTGTGCCTGTACACATAAAATCTGATTTAATAGAAGACTTTCTGTTATGAAAATCAACAAGTTTCTCAATTAATTATGAAACGGGATAAACTATAAGCAGCATTCACGCTGTTTACACAGGATAAGATTGAAGGAAGTAAAGGATAGGCAGGTAATACAACTCTTGTAGTATTTACTATGAAGTGAAAGAAAACTTTAACTGCCAAAAAACAATCTGGATTTAAATGCAAAATTTCAGATTTCTTTTGCCTTAAGCTTGTCACATACCATATACATTTTTATAGGAAAAGGTTTTAATTTAAATGAACTATAATACCTGAAGTGTAGGCTACAGATCTACATGAAGCAACTGATAATGTATTACATATACAATATTTCTCAAAATTCATAGATATTACCTACCAATTCCAAAATAATTTCGACCATAAATCAAAATTCATAGATTGATGTTACCTACCAATTCCAAAATAGTTTGTGCCATAAATCTTACAATAAAAACTTACTAGTGTAGCAATGCAATATCTAACACAGACCTTAGAAAATGTCCTTAGTTATTAAATTAATTATACATTAACATAAAAAATATTTTCTTGTCAACAGTATTGTTTTTAAATTATTCTTTGGAAATTTGTAGTTGGTACTATCTTATCATTCATCTTTTCTTCATTTTCAAATTCATAATTTGGTCATTTAAACTTAGATTAAACTATATTAGAAGAATCCAGAAATCCAAATATCTAGTGTTTTACAATTTAATTTAAATTTTAAGCAGCCTTTTAAAAGACTGTTCTTTTCCAAGACTGCTAGGCAAATGGCCAAGTACATAATTAAAAATGTCCAAAATTTTGACAGTTGAATAGAAATCTGAATCTTACCGGCAGCTGAATTATAAAGAGAAACAGCTAAATGTGTTTCTTCTAGGAAGGGAACTTGGAGAAAATGGTAAGGAGTGAGTGAGAAATCAGCTCCACACTAGGCGCTGGAGAGATGAAAGTTAACATACATTTCTTTTCAACTTTGTACTCTCAGTACTTAACATTAGCACCAGAGGATGCACCTACCACTTGTCAATTAGCAAGCACTGCCCCAGCTGCCCAGGGAGGTGTTTTACAGTGTATCAACTCACTGAAAGAATACAAAAGGGAACCACTGATCTTCTTTAAAAGTGCTTTTTCCTTTATTGTTAATCTTTATCATGTACACATATTATACTGATAAAAACTATACTACAATTACAAAATAATGATGAGTTAATTCAGAGACTTCACAAGATACAGTGGATAGCATGGTAATCAATATTTCAGTAACAAAAGAGGTGGCAAAGGCCATGTTATGCCTCCTAAAATATGAAGGATTGTTGAGTTAAAAGATGATTAAGCATAAACACATACAGGAGAGCTCTCCGTCCTCCCTTCAGTACATTCCAACTAATAATCTATTCAGGTAATTATTACTCCACTCCAGTAAGAACTACAACTTCCCTGTCAATCCAAAGTTGTTTCTACAGGTATTCACAGATGCTGTGAATTTTGAATTATAGCAGGGCAACTTGCATAGCCAAAGCAATTTCATTTCCCCAGGAAAGTTGACTCAAAGATAAACTTATCAAACCCAAATTTACATTTATTTTTAAAATATAAACTTTTATGGAATTATACTATTTTAGAATTGACATAAAAATGATTACACGGTTTCTGAATTTATTTCATTTTGCAAAGTAACTGATAACTAGATGAATCGCTGTGTTTTGAACACTGTAGTGGAAATTATAATTACTCAATGTGCACTCCTAAGTATTTGCCATCATAGCATAATTAATTCAAAATTGTACAAGACTAAAGATGCAAAGGGGAAAAGGGTTAGACTAATATAAATTAACCTTAGATTACACCCTTGTAATTACATTTTTTACTCAAATATGAACTGGCTGTCTTGACAGTGACATCATTATTGTAGTAAAATTGAATGTAAATGAAAAATGTCCTTCGTTCTGAGGGTTCCACTGAATCAAAGTTTTATAACACGTCAAAATGCATACCAACTTTAAAAAGAAAAAATGTAGAATTCAAAAGGCAATTCCATTGCCATAAAGAAGTTTTCTTTTAATTTGATATGATCCCATTTGTTGATTTTCAGTCACTGGGGTTCTGTTCAAAAAGTCTTTGCCAATCCCTATGTCTTGAAGAGTTTTACATATTTTATTGTCCACCAGATTGTTTCTGTTCTAACATTTTGTTTGTTTGTTTTTAGACAGGGTCTCACTATATACTTTTGGCCAGTTTTGAACTACTGTGTAGCCCACGCTGGCCCCAAACTCACTCCTCCTGCCTCAGCCTCCCAATTGTACTGGGATTTTAGTTATGCATCACCACACCCAGCTGTTTAACATTTAGGTATCTGATCCATTTTTATTAGTTTAGACATGGTAAGATATAAGAGTCTAGACTATCTACATGTGGATGAACTTAAGGCATTCATAGGTAAATACATGCAACTTAAGAACATAATGTTAAGGGAAACAGGTCAGCCAAACAACCTCTAATATCACACGGTTTATCTTACGAGAAACATACACACATATAATACATATATGCATGTACAAAAAAGAAGAGAGACAAATACGAAATAGGGAGAAGATCAACTACCTCCCCAAATTACACATTGTTGTTTCAAAAATATTTTAATATATTTGTTAATTTGTTTCAGTTATACCACTAGTTTATTTTAGCTCATTGAAAAGAAAGTTTTGTCTTGTTCCTTTCTGTAAGAATCACTTTGGTTTATCTCTTATACACTAACTACTTTGAAGATAACGATACACATGTTAACTATTATTATTCTTATTTTGTTATGAAATTTAGGGTTTTTTTTTCATAAAATAGAAACAATTCCAGTTCTGTGGTTTATTTTACCTGCCTCTTTTTTCTAATCACTCACACAAATATTCTGTCCTGTCAGAGGTCAAAGGAGCCTGGCAAGCCAGGTGGTGCACGCCTGCAATCCCTGCACTTGGGAGGCTGAGACAGGAGATTGTTGCAAGGCTACAAAGTGAACTCAACGCCAGCCTGAATGGCATAGTGAGACCCTGTCTCAAAAAGACAAGGGCTGGGGAGTGGCTCAGTGGCCTAAGCTCCAGCCTGGCAAGCGTGAGGTAATGAGTTCAATCCCCGGTGCTGCAAAAAAAAAAAAAAAAAGCAGCCTGGCAAAGGGCAAAGCTGGTCACCTGACATCAGGTTGAGAAGTGATTGATAATATTTCATCAATTCGCCCCACGCAACCATACGACCTGGACTAGAAAACATTCATATCCTGCTTCATTTACACATATGAAAGGCTTCTTGAAGGAATGAATTATTAAACATCCCAGTGAGAAATTCTGTGCATACATACATACAATCAGAAAAAAAGAAGTAACTTTTGAAAAACTTCGTTTATGTACTTATTCTGATTCCAAATTTTCATATCATGTTATTTTGTCTGAATAAACAGTGAAGTAAAAATTGAGCTCATATTCATGTTTTAGTTTCTAGCTCACTACTGACCTTAATCAAACAATTTAACCTATGTCTTCAGTTTCACCACTTCTGAAACAGATACATCTTTTTACTAGTAGAAGCATGCTCCTAAGTGGGGCACCAAGGAAAACATTCCACAAGTGTACAGACCCAGAATCATTCCTGTGAATTCCAGCTGTGGCAGGTCCTGTACTTGTCCTTGTCTTACTTGATCCATCTCTGCCAGGACTGCCTTCTTCCACTTATCTCCAGAAAAGGTATACCTACTTCATTTTGAGGTCCCTGAATGACTGAATATTGAAGTGAAGGTGGAGACTGTAAAAAATCTTACATGAATCCCTTTATGATAATTTATTAAATATAATCAAAATAACCTAATAAAACTAAATTATTGAGGTTCATGAATGTGAATTTATAACATACATACATACCTTCATCCTAACACCAAAGCTCTGCACTAATCACCCTCAAGCACTTACCAATCTTTGTCTCCATTTATAATTTTGGCTAATTTGCCTGATGTATTTTGTATCATAAGCTCATTTAAGAGAGTGGTATTTATCTTTACAGCCAGACTCCACACAGCATTTAACATAGTGGCTAATATATAACAAGAACTTAGTAATTACTTATAAAATTGGAGGAATGTTTAATATATTTTTGTTGGTAACTTATGCTAAAATAAAATATGGACAAGTAAAAATATAGACAAGTTGACTATCCCTTATTCTAAACATTTGGAAACAGAAGCATTCCAGATTTCAGAATTTGCCAAATTTCAGAATATCTATATAGACTTCACTAGGTAAACACCCATAAAAAAAACAAAATCCAAGATACTCCAAAATCAGAGATTTAAAATCCCTAGTAGACTCCTGTGGTTTTTCAGTTTTCAGTTCAAATGCAAACTCCACCAGGAGGACTTCTTATGACTACAACATATAGACGAGGCCCAGCTAGTCATACGGCATCAATTATTCTGGTTTATTTAATGAATACTCTTGATATTGACTGAAATTACTGCACATTTGAATTTTTTCTACTGCTTGCTCTTCTTTGGGGTAATACAATCTTTTGTACCTAGTTAGAAATATTTTTAAATGAATAAAAATGTGACAGTAAATACCTGTACTTTTAAAATATTTTTAAAGGGATAAAAAAGGTCCTTTGAGTCAAAACAGTGACAGCCATTACTAATAGTTTAATATTTTACATTAAGTGCACGACTGCCACATGTTGGAACAATTAAAATGATAAAAATATAATATTTCTATCAATTCTACAATTCTATTAAACAACTATTATTCCTACCCCTATTTTACAGATGAGGAAACTAAAACATAGACAGGTTAATTGACAAGTTTAGAACTACTAAACGGCAAAGCTAGGGTATGAATATCAGGTAGCACCCTAACTTCACAAACTACACTGTTAACTACTCTGTACTGCCATTACATTCTAATTAGAAAAAATAACGATGATCCATTTCTTTTCATCAGTAAATACAATGGATTAAAAAGCATGAATTTTGGTTTATGATTAAATAGTAATTTTCTTAAAATCTGTGGTGTTTCCACATGACTTATTGTATTTCTTAGTTCTATTTTTTTCTTTTACTCTTATATTAAAATTCTATTAGGCTGGGAATGGTAGCACACGCCTGTACTCCCAGCACTTGGGAGGCTGAGGAAGAAGGATTGCTGCAAGTTCTAGGCTAGCTTGGACTACATAGTGAGTTCAAAATCAGCCTGGACTACATAGTGAGGCCTTGTCTTCAAAAACCAAATACTACTACTACTACTACTACTAATAATAATAATAATATGACAATTTGTTTAAGGAGAACCCCAAACTATTCAATAATTTGGAAAAAATGTTCAAAAGTAACAACATTCAAACAAACACAAATTAATCCAAGCAGACAGAAGTTTTTCACCTGTTTATTTAAAAAATAAAAAGCTAACTAACAATGGAAAGAGTACCATTTTATACTTATTTTTGCATTGAAAGTTTCCATACACATTGGTTGTACCATCTGGACTTGAAAATACTTCAAATCTTTAATATAAGCGTGTGTGTCTTTATGATAGAGTACCTTCCAGGAGCCTATAACAATACTGCGATGTTAAACAGGTATAAAGAATATTTTAAAGTTTTATTTATATTGTCTAGACTTGGCGTGGGTGTGAAATGATGGGCAGTAATGTTACTGAGCCAAACAAAAATATTTCTCTGCAAGAAGCAGTTTAAGCATAGTACTGTTTTGAGTTCAGGTTACAAATAAACTTACAGCTTTTAAATGCAGCATGTATACAAAATTATTTTACCATCCTCAAGGCAGACGAATGATTTGCTTTATTAAATTTCTCACTGTGAGAAAACATGTTGAGTAAAAATTAGTTAACACTCATAGATCTCTTTTCTTGAATACTAAAAGAAAATAAAAGATAATTTAAGTTGTACACACATGAGCTTGTACACACAAACACACTTGCATGATCACTCATATTTTTAATATAAAGGCGCTTAGGGCTAAAAAGTTATTTGAGATCTGACCTGCCAGAGAGGATTGATTGGTCCTGAGGAAGGGGTAGGCAGGGTAACACAGTATAAAACTTTCCATCATTGGTCACATGAAGGTAGCTGCAGTTAGCATGCATTTATTCTTTAGAGACAACAACCTGAGTTTTAAGAATGTTATCAACTCAAGATAACAAGCTAAAGCTTTATCTTACTCTTCTTGTATTCTAGGGCAGAAAAATAAAAAATAACACCAAGCTATGATCTAGAAAGAAGCAGTAAGTCAGCCCTGCATCCAAACTACATCACATGAATGTCAAAGGAAACTATATCCAGATGCCTCAGTGTCCTGTAACTTAAATCACTGGAGGGACAATGAAGAAAATGGGTAAATGGTTCCATTTCCACTTTGTCCTCTATGCTTTTGGACCAAAGAATGAACCCTTTATTTAAAAAAAAAAAAAAGGTTTTTGAAAAAGTTTAATTCAATTGAAGCATGTAGCTCAGGACTGAACTGAAATGCACTACATAACACTGAAGCCAGCACCCTCAACGGTATTTCCAACACAATGTTTTAAGAAAAAAAAAATCTATTAAAGCATTATTTTTAATACCTGACTACCAAAGATAATGTCTGATAATAATGGGCTAGCTTAATAAATCTTTGTATTTCCATCTACATGGAATTTTATGCTACTACTTCAAACTATTTCAAAAGTAAATAATAATGTGAGGGAGTATTTCTAGTAGGACAGAAAAGCAAATAGGGAATTGTTCATGGTTAAAAGTAGTTAGGAAAAAGTACCTCACATATAAGAATGAAAAGTACTAGATCAATTATCAGCAAGTTATAAGTGATGGAACTCTTTGGGATCATCTTTTAGATTTTTGCACCTTATAAATCTCCAGTGATTATGAAATTACTTTAAAAATTAAATCAGAAACCAAAACTGTTTAAATTAGCAAATACAAATGAGGATTGCTTTTCTTTCTGTGCAAAGTAGCATTTTTTAGGCCTAGGAAACAGTGAAGGGAACTGAATGTTCTTTTTTTAATTATTTTTTTATTTTTTTGAGTTGTGAGTGGTTTCAAATTTTTTGTCCCAGCATTCAAGTTTGTCATGGAAAAAATACCTGAAAGAAGAGCTCCAACAAGTCTTTGATAAATTCTACTTTGATGTCAGATGTCACCCTTTATGCTTTTATTTCCAATGAAGATCATCAACTAAGGAACAGAATGGAGAATCCGGATCCGGATGACAGGGTTTCTTCTCTTTTCCTGAATCTCTAATGCTAATTTCTAGTTAAAAACAAGATTATCCAAGAAATACAAAGTTTAATTGCAGATCAATTTTGCAAAGAGCTCCAGCCATATATGGTAGGATTATACTTCCCTTTATGCTCAAATGAGTTTTAGATTTATCTCATTTATCTGATCAAAAATGAAAAGATGGTAAACAAGCATGAAGAAAGATAAAAAAATCAGGTGACTAAGTACATGAAATTCATATAGTTCATATAAATGGTGTTCTAAATTCTACCTAGCACATAAGTGGATAGCTATGGTAAGACCATGTTTGCATTTTCTTGATATAATCAAAAGTAGGGCACATTTCCAAACAATTGCACTATTACCATATTTTATTACAAACTATCCTTAAAGACCAATCAATAGCAAATTCACTGAAGAATCAACAAACTCTTTACTGTGGCTAAATGCTTTCCACAAGGTCTGAGAGCAAGGTATTTAAATTAAAGAACAGAACCATCCCTAAGCTGTCATATCTCTTGGGATAACCGTGCTAATTAACAAACAGCAAATACAATACACATTTTTTCTTGCATTGTTAAATATTTTCACATGACCTTTTCATTATACATATTAACATTTTAAAAGGCTTAACATGCATGCTATATTTTAATATTACATAATGCACAAAGAATTTCACAAAAATGGAAATCTACTGTATTTAGTTGAGTTGATCCTTGGTTGGTAGAACCAGTGGAAAATAAGGGGATAACATTTTCCAAAAAAAAGTAGAATGGTGAGGAAAAGAGGAGTGGACCACAGAGAGTAGTAGGGAATAAAGCCTGGGAGGGAGGGGGAAGCGCAGTTGGAGCTTCATCCATGATCTTCATCTGTATAAATCAGGCCTGAAGTTGACATGTAATTCCATGTAGGTCCCCTGAGAAGTGGCCCTCGGGGCTTAATTATTGATGAAGAGATTTTTCTTCAAAGTGGCCCAGTCAAGAGTGCCTCAAGGGGACATTCATAACCACTCATAATATCAATTTCCAAGCACCTGGGAGGTAAGGACACAGATTGTCTCTTTAATTATTATGATAGAGGTAGAGGATAGCAAAAATGCTATTATACGATCCAGCTGAAATTCTCAGCTATATGGCTATATTTCTCAGAAATATAACTATTAGAACTCACATAAAAAGTTTACTGAGTCATTTAAAAAATAAAAAAGATACCCTTTACCCTTTCCTGGTGCAAAATTGGTTGACCTCTATCTAACTCATTCCATCCTAGGAGTTAAAATTGTTATTTATAAACAAGTGTGATATGTTCAGAGGTGTTTAAAAATTTAGGAAAAAAACACTTCCTTGAAGCTCATGCTTGCTTAGTGAAAAGGTAAGTTTCCTAAAATTAGCACAAAAAGATAGCAGAGTTTAATTGAGTAGGGATTATTTTTTCACAAAAGGTAACTATCATATCCCATTAAAATTTCAAAGAGAATGTAAAAAAAAACCCCGAATTTGTCCTTATGCATTAACCTTTATCAAGTTTTATAAACACTCAAGAACACTAAGCAATCAATTTACATGTATGCTACAGTGACAAAGTAAGGGATGGAGGTCAGCCCTAGATTTAACTCTTGTTCTCAAATTTAATACATATTTATTTCTCTGTGTTAACAAAGTGTGTCCCTTGATGCTTACATCAGCCAGCTAGCAATACACAGGTACGTATTAAAAATATTTTTTATCCAGTAGTACATGCCTGTAATCCCAGCTATTCAGTAGGATAGGGCAGGGGAATGACAGGTTCCAAGCCAGCCAAGGTGACACAGCAACCCTGTCTCAAAATATAAAAATTAAAAAAATAGAAATGAAACAAAACAGAGCTTTTTATCTGAATTCTGAAGGTTCTTCCATCCTACCTCTAAAATTGAAAAATTGAAATCAATAATTTTTATAATACATATTTGCAACATTTATGAATCTATGTTTTCTTCATAGTTCTTTTAAAATTTATTAATTCTTCTCTAGAATTCTACAAACTCTTCTAGAAACTATTGATGGGCTTCAGTATTGCTAGTTAATTTTTGAACTCAAATTCCATTCAAGTGACATTTATGCAGCACACAAGATATGGGTAATAATATTAAAGTGAATACTGCTTTTTAAAGACCCTATACCTTATGTAAGAGTCACTATCAGGGCCACTTTACATATATATATATGATACCAATTATGTATGAAACAAATGAGATTAGATCTAGTTTGCAAAGTTATACTGATAGGCCAGGGAAAATTATGACAAAAATTACACAAATAAATAGAATCAGGATTTGAACCCAGGTCTATTATGATGTAATTTTTTATATACTAACCAGTAAATAAAGCTTGATTGTGTGAAATACAAAATAAATAACTTCATACAGTATTTTTAGTTTTTAATACCAACATATACACCACTGTGTTGAAATCAAAATTTAAAGTTAAATGTTTTTATACCTATTAGTATAAAATTTTGTTTAAGCAATGAAAGCAATAATTTTAAGCCACAGAAAATAGGTAATGTTTTAAGAGTTATCTCAGTAGTATAACTGGCTGTAGATTGTCTATGAACAAAAACATTCCTTATGCTTGAAGACACACACACAAAAAAAAATCTAACCTCTGACCTTATATGGAGAATTAACAGGAAGTGAAATGCAAAAGATAAACGTGTCACACATTAAAGTCCTGACTATAAATAAATTTAAAATCCACAAATGCCTTATTAAATATTTGAACCAAGGTGGGATATAAATAAAATAAATTTGTCTTCGCAGTTTTAAAGACAGATGGCTTCTACTGCATATTTGTCATTGAATCCACACAGCTATGAGGCAGAAAAATAAATTGGTCAGTCTTACTTTTCAGTCTCCTCTTTACCTTTATTGATATAAAATATCTCAACATATTTTCTTTGCCATAATATTTTATGACAATATATTCCATTCTCATTGCCTTTTCACCTTTGCATCTCAAATCTTGTCATGAAATTTTTCATGTTCATCACATATCTTTACTGAAAGGTCTAGTTTTCAGCCCCTTTACTGTTGCCTGTTTATACTGAGTTTGATAAAATACTATACTCAAATAGTTAGAGAGTGAATAAAGACCATTCAATTACCACAACATTGTGATGCCATATCCTCCTTGCATTCTTATTAATTTTTTACTGTTAATATTCAACTTTCAAATGTCGAGTTTTACTCAGAATATAAGAAAGGAACTACTGAATTCTACTACCGGCAATTCGTCAACACTGTCTGCTATCATTAAGACTAAACAGACCCAATCTAAATATCTCCCTAGTGACAGTTTTATCATTAGTCATTAACTCATAGTTTTTAATTAAAGTACTAAAATTAATCCTCTGAATTACTGTGAGAGATGGGCTTTTTTAAAAATTGTATGGAAAAATATGAATATGTTTAACTATAGAAATGGGTAGTGACTGGTAATACAAAGGGCTATGAATGGGATAAGTTATTCTTCAAATCAGATAATAGATGCATTTTTTACTGATCAGATAAACTCTTTAAAAGACGATTATAAATTAAAATTAAGTGTGGTCCACAAAATAACTCAAAATTGGGAAAACAATGGTACACCCAACAACTAAAACTCACAAAACAGTTTTGAAAAACTAAAAAGTAATGAAACCCTTAATAAGACTGGGATTTTCACAAGACCCATAGTGCCCAATCAGTGAAGCAGAAAAGAAATGATTCTTACTTATGCATTCAGTGAATCATTAATTGATTTAAAAAAATAACCCATAACTCTGACAAAGTTAAACTCTTATTCTCTCCTTTACATCCATGACCATCTTCACTCCCCTGGGATAAAAACAGTCAAGATTAAAGGATTTCTGGATTAAGGAATATTTTTTCCATCTCTTTCAATTTATAACCATGCCTTCCATAATTTCAAATTTTCCCTAAAATTTACTTGGTCCAAGTCATTTCCACTATGCTCTCATTTTCAAAATTCACCATTTTATCTCATTTTCTTAAATGTACAGTAAGTTCTCAATTATCTTCTGAAAGGAAGTCATAAGTCCATTATTCAGAAGCCATTTCTAATTGACTCAAAATGCATTTGATTATGCAGACAATCCACTAGAATCCCCTTTTTATTCAAGGCAAATCTGAACTAAGTTTCTAACACCTTAACATTCATTAAGTAATAGTCAAGACTTCTACTTATGACAATGAGGGCAGTAGAGCAGCAATTCACCACCAAAATGTCTAGATTTCAAATAGTTAAATACTTGCTATTGATGCATATACTTTAACTACATAGCTTTATAGTCTATTCTCAATTATCCCTGTTGGTGGAAAGGATCAGGGTACTGAACAAAAGTGAGCTTTTTTTTTTGTTTTTTTTGAGACAGGCTATCGCTACACAGTTCAGGCTGGCCTTGGGGCTCACTCTGTAGTTCAGGCCGGTCTCGAACTTGCAAGGATCCTCCTGCCTTAGCCTCCCGAGTGCTGGGATTACAGGAGTGCACCACCGAGCCCGGATAAAAGTGAACTCTTCAAAATCATTCTTGCTTGCTTTTAAATGTGAAGGTACTGACACTGTATTGGCTAGCAAGTCAATTTAAGTGAAGAAGTACTGTGAAGCTACTGTTGAGCTCAGGGAAAATAACCAAAGCCAATAGTCATTTTTTTTTGAAACCCACCCAGGAGAATCTGCATTCAAAATTCATCCTTAACAAAGTTATAATATCCAAAACTGTATAGCCACAGCCAACTAACTTCTAAAATATACAGATCCTTTTAATGAATTTTAACTAATTATTTCATTGGCAGTGATTGTCCTGAGAATAAGATATTTTTTCTTAATCTATTTTTAACATGCTTATCCTGTTTCCTAACAAGAATTTGTTACCTTGTGACTTTTGTGCATTATCCTCACTATCATTATTTTCATTACTTAACACATTATTCAAGTACAATTTAGACAAAATAGGCAACATGCCCAAAGTCACACAGTTAAAAAGGGATGAGGCTAGACCCCAATCCCAGACAGTTGGCTTCAAAAGCCAGGTTCTGACCCACACTAATATGTCTGGGGAAAAAAGTACTTGACTTCTCATGCAATTTCTATAATTACTACATTTACAAGAATTTTTAATTATATGCACTAATGCCTTTACCAAGTACTGCCTTTCTTTGGCTATTCTGCAGTCCAAGATATTTCTGAAGTGTAGTGACTTGATTTTTCTCTATATTTCAGTCCTTCCAATCATGATGTGATACTGGTTTGAGTATAGAAATTAAGAATGAATACACAAAGCAACTCTATCCTTCAATAATTTTTGTCTCCAGAAACAAAAATAATATACTTCCTGGCTGCTTCACTAAAATCTGAGATTCTGTACATAGCTCTCAGGGACAATTAAATCACAATTAGAATGAGTTGTCACCATCATGTTCTGTTCTTTTCTCATTTATCATATACTTAATCAATGTGTTACCACATTTATTAACTATTTCACACCAATAATTTTTAAAAGATTGCTTGCTGCTCCATGTATTTGAGGCTAAAACAAGGATCACGCTTAGATCAAGATCTATACAATGGTTTTAATGAATCTGTCCAAGGAAAGCATTTTAATTTGATAGAAAACTGAACCTTCATAATTCATTCTGATTTTTCAACACAAAAATGAACTTTGGTAAATCAATGCAATTAACTAACACAACTAGGCTTAAGTATGCTCCCCCAGGCTTAATGCCTTACTGCATTATATTTTAATGATTCATTTCATGATCTTCCATGGTATTTTAGCTTATGAATCATAGGTATTACTTTGAAGGAAAAGGAAAGCATTGTACATGATGAAAGATGTAACTGATGAACGTGTACTAAACATATGAACAACATAAGAGCTAATGGAAAATCACCATTTCACATGGTAAGGCATACTCTCCAGAAAGATCAAGATAAAAATGAGTTGAGTACAGTGATAGTGGAAGGATTATACTACTTAAATATTCTTGGATAAAACAACATAAGCTAGATATTTAATGTCACCCATACTCTCACACTGATTTGAAATCAGTATGACCTGAATGCTGTAAAAAGTTTGTTATTTGACTGGGATTTTAAAAAACAAACCTAAACTAAACATTAGGTTGAAGAAAAATCACAAGGACCAAAACTATGATCAAAATCAAATATGGTATATTTTACTCAGTACAAACATGACTATTTCAATAGATCAATCATATTGATCAATATAAAAAATTATCCACAGGAGAAATAAACTAATTACAGAGGTTCACATGATAATCTTTGGTTTTTGTTATTAAAATAGATTTTTCAAACCAAATTATGGAGTCTGGAGAAAACGCTACAACACAACTGCCCTTCCCCTAAGAGAGTACAAAGTCTCTTCAATCAGTAACGGAGGCAAATGTGCCAAAAACATCTACTCTGCAAACAGGTGGCTTTAAACTCTCATTTAAACCTGTCAAATAAGTGAGTAAGTTTTGCTATTGCTAAATACACGCGCGCGCGCGCGCACACGTACACACACACACACACACACACACACAGGCAAACCCTTTACCAAAGAAACTTAAAAACCTCACACAAAACAGAATGGAAAACTCAAAAGTAATTTGCCTTAGCTCAGAAGTGCTGACTTCGGGTTGGTACGTCTATAATCACCGTTTATGATTAAATCCTTTGCACAGTATTCAGTAAAGTACTAAGCAGACTTTAAAGGAGAGATCCATGCCATTTCAGAGAAGACCATATTCAGTGAAAGACAGATGACATTTTCACAAACGCGAGGTGCAAGAGGGAATCAAAAACAGAGGTGAGAAAAATCCCGTTCACTTGCATCTTTCCGAAGGCAGTGCATTTTTTATCTTCTCAGCACTTTGCTCCATTCTCCCCCCCGTCAAATTATTTCACAAACAGTACTGTGTCCGGCGGAGACTACCACAGCGGACACACACACAGTTCGTTTCTCCACCTCTGCAAACAGCAGGACTCCGCTATCGGAGCTGGGTAGCAGCGGACAGGTGCCCCAGAAAAGACCCAGGGGCCAGCTGCGGGAGTTCGGCGTGCTCCCATCCCCCCCAGCCCGGCCCTCTGCGCTCCGGGGCGCTTCTCAGTCACCGCCCCTCGGACTTGCCCCCATCTCCCGTGAAGTAAACAGACCGGTCCCCCGCAGAGGGCACCCCCTGCAGTCGCGGCGGCCTCCTCGTGCCCCGGCCCACCCGGGGCGCGCGACGCCCAGGGAGGCAAAGTTTCCCGCGTCTCCCAGTGCGCGGCGCGGCCAGCGCGGACCCTCCCGCCCGGGAGCCCGCAAGCTGGCCATACCTCGATGTCCGGCGCGTCCTTGCTAAGCACGAGGGCCATGCTGTGACTACGGGCTGGCGTCTCCCACAGACAAGCCCTCTCGGCGCCTCAGGCTGCAACCCGACACGGAAGTGACAGCTCGCCGGAGCGCGGGCGGGGATTCTGTGGGAAGCGAGGGCCGGCCGCGCGGGGCGGGGTCGGGGGGCGGGGCGGGGCGAGAGGCCACGCCCCGGGGGCGGAGCCGCGCTTTGGTCCCTGAAGCCCCGCGCAACCCCGGTGCAGGAGCGGGAGTGTTTTTCTTCTACTGGCTGGAGAGAGTGCTCTGCAGACGGTGTGCTTTGCCCTCTGAATTGCATTAGTGCGGGCTGAGCTGGTGGCCGAGGGCCAGGCGTGAGGGGTCGCTAGGACTGAAGGGAAAAACAATCGGCGCTAAAGTTGCTTTTATTTTCTCCCGCGCGAACACCGCGAGGTGCAGAAACGGTCACACGGGCGATAGGAACTCGCCAAGGGTGAAGGAGTTGCTCCAGTCAGCCAGAAAGTGGCGGGGAGGTCTTGCGGCTGCCAGGGTGGATTCGAGGGCGCTCGTGTTTTGAAAATTGGCCAACCCTGGGGGCGCGGAAGGAGAGGCCGGGTCAGGGTCCATAACCAGCAGCAGCCTGTAGTAAGAGCTGTAGGGGGGCACAGGGTGGAGGCTGCGTTCTGCAGGACAGTCCATCCCATGACTGCTTAAAGAGAAAAGAAAAAATAAAAAGCACTGATCTTATAAAATGTGGGAACTTTTTGAAGAGCTCTTTATGTTTCGCGCTGAAGGTTGCTGCGAACACTTGGCGTGATTTCATTGAAAAGTATTCCCAAAGCAGAAAATGTTCACCTCATCTCCGAAGACATTTGTACTCCAAACCTCGCGCCTTTTCTGCCTCGGCTGGGTGCATCTTCCATCATGCTCTCTAAGAGGTTGGTACCTCATCCTCTTGGTGGATCATGATCACCTTGGAGTCAAATTTTTCCCTATTTATTATTAGTTCATTCATGCTGTCTACTCAGCGCATATTTACCAAACATCTTCGGTGTGCCCACACTGCATTAGGTTCTCCGGATACAGTTTTCAAGAAGATGCATCAGTGTCACTGAGACAAGAGTCGAAGTGAGAAAGAAAAAAATCACTCCAGACTGACAACTAAAAGCAGAGAGGGGCAGAATTACTGGGGTGTGTGTTCCTGGATTGGCTGGAGAAGGCATCTTTGAAAAGCCATCAGATTACCTTCAAGAAACTGGATTTTAATAGGGAGGAGTAGGTCACACTTTTCTTGAATCAAATAACATTATTATGAGAATCCAGTATGTTAAGTAGAAATCTTTAAATATTCTTGACATTTTTTTCCTCACACCCTTATCTGATACTTGTCCAAGCTTTAAGGAGTCAACCTACTGAAAAGATCTGGAATCACTCTTCAATGCTGCATTTCACTGCATCCATCAGGCTCCGAGTTAGAGTTACTGAATTCTAACTTCTACCCTTACTTCCTCTCTTTATTCCGGGTTGAAATTTCAAACAATAATTGGCTTATGTCACACACTATCTCAGAATGAAATCACTCCTCTCTCACTCTCTTTCTCAAAATATAAATACATGTCGTGTGTGGGTGCGCACATGTGCGTGTGTGTGTGTGTGTGTGTGTCTATAAAAGGACTTTGAAGGTAAGACTTTGAAACCTAAGAAAAAGTGGTTACAGAGTGACGCAGGAACATTTGATTTTGGAACATTACTTCCTGAAATTTGACGTGTTTTAACTAAAAATTCATTGACAGATATTGTAACTAAGTGAAACAGTGGAACACTGTGAAAAACACATGGTAAGATGAAACTAAAGTTCTTAAAATGAACTGCTTAGTGCATTAAACAGACTCAAGATCTACTCTGTTCATTCAGTCATCAAGTGTTCTTGGTCTTCCTTCTCAGGCTAGGCGCCGAGTATCCAGTAGACAATCAAATCAGACACATGCCTTCTCTTTCTGTAGCCTGTACTCTAAACAGGTTAAGTGCATTAAAACAACTCGTGTTCTAATAAATATGTAGCCAAAATGTGACAGATCTGTCAAGACAAAAACACAGTGTTGTAAACTAGAAGATAGATAAGGTATGTCTAATTTTTTGTTGGTAGCAGGATGGGTCAGGGAAGGTGTTTGAGATTCTAAGGGTGAGTGGAAAGGAGTACCAAGTGAAGGACAGTGTGCAAAGGAAAGAGGTT
>RJWT010000718.1:0-37682 GCA_004365215.1 Cuniculus paca | reverse complement strand
TAATTGTTTACATATATAATACACATGCTATGTATGACTATCATATATATGATTCCTTCTCCTATTTACTCAGTAAGTTTCAATATTTCATTTCCTTCCAGTGATACAGATTTGTGTGTTCTTTCAAGTTACACTCTAATGTAAATCTTATCAATTAACAATTATTGTCTTATTTGTTTTATGGATATAAGCATCTAAGGTATTCCTAAGATTTCTGTACTGTGTTTCTATTATTTGCTTTCTGAAATTATTGTTCTCCTAAACCACCACAGAGTTAAGTCCAAAATATGCTGTCTTTCTAATGGTAGAAGTTATTGAGTGACAGTCAATAACAAAATATAAAATCCAAATGCTATTTTACCATGCCCCAGCTTCCTCAAACAGATGTGTCCTGTTCTGAGCTATTTAATTAAGGCATCTAATCACATTGCTCACGTGCCACACCTATATTCAGTGATCAGTGATTGAATCTAATAATATTTTAAATCCATCAAAATTCCACATTAAACACAGTTGTACCTGTAAATAATCCAAGCTGTTTAAAGCTTATTGCAAATGCATTCACACCACACTTCTTAAAAGTTGTAAATTATGATGGCATTTGTCAAGCTGTCCCTCCATCTGGAACCACAGTCAAATATCAGGTGTTTCACATTAATTTTTTTGTAGTCTTTGGTAAGACAGCTCATCTCTCAATGTAATAGTTTACAGTACATGAGTGAATATTATTATTACCTCAGTTAGAAGTTAAGGTTTATGAATCATCTTTAATTTTACATCTGAAAAATTATTCAATATTTAGAAACAGTAGAAATTCAGATTTCTGTATACCTTTATTTTCCCATAGTGCTCTACCATTAGGCAACTTCTTTGAACACACTTTGGAAAACGATCATCTACCCAAAAGACAGAAATGTCAGTTGATCATAAGACGAATTATTTCCTCCATCTGATTTTCTAAGGTCAAATTCCTATATAAATGATCAGAAAGATGATGACTAAAGAACATTTGGGTGCAAATTTTTCCAGTATTCTTACTCAAGAAGACCATAAGGCACATACTACTTAATTTTCTGTAATAAACTGGGAAAAATTGTCCAACTACGTATAAGCATATATAATTTAATGCCATACAAAGCACAAATAATGCAGAACTACAAATAACTTACAGAAATTATCTCAACAATTATTTATTAAGTATTGTTTTTCAGCACTTTGATAGGCTTCAGAAATACTTCAGTGGACAATGAAGGCCTTATCCAATAACCTTTAGCTCCAACAAACCTTTAACTACTTATTCAACACCGCCTCTTACCACTTAATGATTTTGAGTAGGTGTTTTAATGAATTGGGTTATTGTGACAGTCAAATGTCAAAGTGCATCAACAGTATTTTGTAATTGAAATACCCCATTTAATATAAGTTAAATATTAAAATTAAAGTTATAATTCTCCAGTTCTCACACTTGAGAAAATTCAG
The DNA here is from genome assembly GCA_004365215.1 of Cuniculus paca. Classification (NCBI taxonomy): domain Eukaryota; kingdom Metazoa; phylum Chordata; class Mammalia; order Rodentia; family Cuniculidae; genus Cuniculus; species Cuniculus paca. The sequence goes on along the minus strand of RJWT010000718.1, from coordinate 36,203 downwards.
TTGATGCATGATTACCTTTGAACAATATGAACAATTTTGGTTAAAATGCAGTGTCAGTGAAAGGGTTGTAGCTTTATCTAACTTAGTAAGGAGAAAAAAATCTCCCAGAAAGACAATTACCTGGAAGAATTTTCCTCATATTTTACAAGCCCTTTTCTTGGCCTTATTATTTGTTCTCTAACCTTCAGAGGTTTCCATAAATCCAGCTGTTAACATTTAAAACAGTTATTTTTTTTTTCTTCTGGGAATGTCAGTTTTAAAATTTCAAGTTCATTTGTATCTGTGATTGAGACAAAACCTTGCCATAAATTATTTCCTACTCCCTTGAACCATCTGTAGTGGATTTGCCACAGAGCTGCATCTACTTCCCTCCCCACCCAGCCCATTTAATCTGGAAGCGTTGATGTTCTCAGCTACTGGAAGTGTTGATGGTTGAAAATTTTGTGCTGAGATCCTCAAAAACTGCCTCTAGGTAGAGACAACCATAGACCCAAAATTCATGTCTCTTCATAGGGTAGCAGATACCCATTGATTAGTTGATATAAATGTGTACAAGTCCTGGCCTTTGCCTAACTTCAAGATATCTTTTTTGGACTATTCCAAATTCTGAGATCCCTTGAGGATCAACTGAGACATTTGTTGGGACTTCAGTAGAGCTCAACTTCTCCCTCTGTCCATCCTGTTTTATCCTCATATCTGCACCCCCAATCCTCATATGAGAGCTATTAGTAATAAATAAACTTTTCTGTATGAACTATTCTACTTTAGAGTCATTCTCCCAGAGAACCTAAACTGTGTTATTGCCACCATATTTTATTTAATGAATTGAATATACTACGTGTAAAATATGTTTGATTAGCCCCATGCTTGGATATAAAATTGACTCACATAATAAAATCTCTTCATTTGTTTTTGTGTTCTGAGATATTTCTGTATTTGTTCACTGATTTTCATCACAAGTTATTATATGCCTAACATATATTAGGAACAGCAAAAAACACTAGCTCTACCATGATAAGCAAATTAGATGTGAAGTCAATGCTCAGACAGCTGGTAGATGAGTTATGAAGATGCATATTTGCCAAGTAATCTCACACAAAACGTAATATTTATTGTTAATAACAATATTAAAGAAAATAGAGTTGTTATAGTAGCAGTACCTGGGAATTCACTGAAGGAGTGCTTGAGATAATAACCTAGTTGCTGATCTAGAGGACAAAAAGAGGCAATTAAAATTATTGGAACAAGGGATGTAAGCTGCAAAGGCCTCCAGCCCAGAGGTATCTTTAAGGAAAGACACGGTTGGCTGGGGTTCAGACAATTAACAGAAGAGTGACCCAGGTTAAAGCTACAAATCTAGGCACACTACATAGTGTTTCATCTTTGTTTAGTGTTTTGAACTACATCCTATGAGAAATAGGAAGCCATTTTTAAAGCAAACAAATTGCGTGATCAGAAATGTGTTTCAGAGTATCACTTTGATAACGATGCATATATAATTGCACATTCATATAATCAATTGTTTGAATGCCAGAGCATCAACAAAGGCAATGATTTCTGGGCATTGGCTAAGTCATTTCTTCCATGTACTGGCCTGGGTAGTAATCTTAATTGTCATTAGAAACCAAAATAGTGAGTTTGTACCGTATACCAATACCATTGTTATTTAGCATGTTGTAACACTTAAAAAGCAGATCTTTCTTTTAAATCAGAGGCAGAAAAGAAAGACCTATACCTTAGAAGTATTTCTGTCTCTCAATGACTTTCTGTTTTCCAATATGAAGCTGTAATCACCTATTTTTAACCATGTGAAGAGTGAATACAGTGGTGTTCTTCTGTAGCTTGTTTTCATGATATCCACCTGTCTTAGACTAAAACCTTTGATGGTTTTGAGTTGATCTTATCTTTTAATTCTCAACATCTATTAGCATACAGTACATAGTAGGGAGATATGCATTATTATTCTCTTAAAACTCTATTTCAGATGAGTACTCATTACTACTCTCTAAATGTGACACAGTGTACAAAGCCTAAGTGAAAGGATTTCTAGTAATATATAAATAGATAAAGGGCAATACATACTAAAGGAATACAAACAGTTGATAAAAATGCAAAAAATCAAATCTAGTTAGTAATGCCCCAAAATTATTGCAAATGGTTTTATACACATCAAGCTGGCAAAGATTGTTTTAGGGTTGATCAAGTCATAGGAAATTAAAGAGGCTAATAAGATTTTATAATGAATATAAATGTGATACAATGATCGGTAAGCAGTTCAGCAACACATTGGTGTCTTAATTCATTCCACCTGCTATAACAAAATGCCATCCACTGAGTTTCTTATGAGCAGTTCTGCAGGATGGGAAGCCCAAGATCAAGCCCCTGGCAGATATCATGTTCTGTGAAGGCCTGTTCTCTGGTTCATAGTTGGAACTTTCTAGCTATATCCTGGTCTTTTTTATAAGGGCAATGACCCCATTTGTGAAAGCTCTGTCTGCGTGATATAATCATCATCCAAAGGCCCAACTCCTTGATATCATCATGGAGTTAAGTTTCAACATGTGGAGGAGTACACAAACACTGAGCCCAAAGCAATAGTCAAACCTAAATATATAAATTCCCTTTTATGCAGCAACTTTATTTCTCAGATGACAAAACAATTATTCTTTCATATAAAATTCACCCAAAAATATGGTTCATTCCAAAGTTGTTTATATAAAAATAAGAAGCCAAAAACATCTTTCAACAGGTGCCTGATTAATAACTATGGCAAATCCATATAATTCATCTTCCTGTGGTCATTATAAATGAGATTGGAGGTTATAAATACACTTAGCAGATATATACATGCATATACCTTTATATGTCAAGAACATACATATATCAATAAATTAAATAACATGATTTATATGGTCTAAATACAAATGGAAAATAAGCAACTCATAATCATCATAGGAAAAAAGGAAAAGTTACCTGAAAAACTCCATTGCACGATAAGCAAATACACCAATACATATATTTTATAAATTTGTGTGTGCATTCTTGTAAAAGTTGTATTCTTTCTACTCTGATGCCTGGCATATATTAACAGTGTGCAGTTTTTATATAACTTTTTTGTGAAAAGCCAGATACCAAAATTTTCTATCATTTATTTTATGCACAATAATTACTAATGTCACAATCTTTGAAGAAAAATGTTTAAAGAATTATAAAAATAAGTAATCAGAGCTACTTTCTGATTACCTTAACTATACAAAGTAATCTGAATGTTTAAATAATGTCCTAATTTGAAATAATTATTAGGATATATCATTGTATTTGACTTATAAAACAGTAAATTTTTTTTTTTTTTTTTGCTGCACTAGGGATTGAACTCGTGACCTTGCACTTGCCAGGCAGGCACTTAGGCCCTGAGCTAAATCCCCAGCCCCTAAAACAGTAAATTTTAAACTTTTGCTCCAAACACAATGTCTTTCCATTTAAATCAGTAGGAAAAAGTCCTTAGACTGGCTTACAAGGTGTGTATAATCTAGAATATCATTTCTTTCCCTTTATTCATGCTATTTTCTTCACTCCAACTCCATCCAAACAAGTTTTTCCACTTGATGGTCATTATGCATGCGATGATTCCAACAGCTAACTGTTCAACAGCTTCAATCACTGACTGTAAGGCCACTACCTCTAAAAAGTCTAACCATTGTATCTAAATTGCAGCTCCCAATTTTTGCATTCACTCCCTCTTTTGGTGCTTTAATTTTTCCATATTACATAATGCAAATGCACTCTGCTTATTATAATTGTTTGTCCATCGTTTAGTTTCTCTTATTAGAATAATTACATTGAGACTATTTCGTTCATTGCTCTATCAACCCTGTCTGAACCAGTTCCTAGTGTACTGTAGATGATCAATAAATATTTCAGAATAAAGGCATGAAACAGGTAGAAAATTTAAGTCTCATGTCATCTTCTTTATCTTCTCTATTAGCATTTATTATTCAACATTGTGCAGTTATGTTTTTGACCAACCCAGAACCGTTCAAGAGCAAGGACTATGTTTGGTTAATCTTTGGATCTCTGAGCATGTCTAGAATCAAGGAGATGTACTCTAAAAATATGTTTGAATGAACAAATGGATTAAAAATCAACATATTTGTATACTTTCCCAAAAGCACCCACTTTGGTGCATCATTTTTATGTTTTTTAATTGAAATTTATCCTGTCTGTCAATCAAAGCAGCTCAAAGCAAAATGCTTACTCTGAAACATATTCTCTGTTCTTATTCTTAACAACTCACTTGGCAATATTTGATGAAGTATCTATTGTATTTTAATAAATTTGAAAATATTTCCATTTCCTTGTTTCTTGTCTTGAACACATTCAAAAAGTTTCATTAGTTTTATTGTTTAAATACTCTTCTCCATTTACTGGAAATGCTATCAAATAATTTTTTTCAAATTTGCAGACTTCAAGGGAAATTTACTATTTGGTAGTTTGTATCTTGGCAGAATACTGTTTATCAAATATTTTAAAATTCTTTAGAAGAGCTAATGTATTACAAGCATATACCACCGTATGCGGGGGAAGAGATGTGTGTACACATACATATAAATGTTTGTGTGTGTAAATGTATATTCAGATTCTCAGCATCCTTTTATCAATGTACCACTCAACATTACTTATCTCCAAGTTCATAATTTCAACTATCTTGTTTTAGGCTTCAGTTGAAAGAATTTATATTCCTTTTATTTCTTTTTTCTTGAGGTAGGGAGGGTTGTTGATTGCTGATTATTATGAGTCTTCCAAGCCGCACAATTACATTTCACAATGTGATCTTTGATAAATGTCCAAATGAATTTTAAAACTGAGTAAATTGAACTGCTTTTTGAATCTCATAATTTATTCTAGCCATCTGTGTCACACACACTTGCTTACACACACACGCGCGCGCGCACACACACACTTTTATTTCTTAAGAGATTTATGATGTTCTTTTGCTCATCCCTCCCCACCAAGCCACCACCGCCTTTAGGATAGAATTTTAATATATTTCAGGGTTGACACCACCTTTAGGATAGGATATTAATATATTTCAGGATTGACATTGACCCCTTAAAAGAATTTAAAACATCTCTTCAGTAAGAAAGATTTTCTAGCCTATTTGCAATTTAGAGATTTAAAAAATGTGGAACCAAAAGCATTCTTTTGGCATCATACTTTTCTATTTAAAGGCCACCAAATGTTTCTTTCTGAGTGATTGTATTGAGTGGTTAGAATCTTGGCATTCACTATTGTTCACGGGAAAGATTTTCCTGGCCCCCATTTATTGTCCTGGATAATGAATGACTAGAGTATATGGACAAAGCCACGTTCCCATCTGTACTAACTATAAAGACCACTGATTGCTGTGTTGTGTCCTCTGTTGAACCACGCATGCTTAACCGTAATTTTTACTTCGCACTAATAAAATTCGCTAACTTTATTGATCACCTACTGTATGCTTAGGACATTACATATAATCTCTCATTTCGTTATCACAATAATCTGAATTTAAAGACAAAGGAATAGCATTTATGCTGCATGGAAGTTTCTAACATCTAATTTCCTTTTTTAAGGTAGAAATTATCAAAACAACAATAGAAATGCATGTGTTTTGTATTTGTTCTAAAAGCAGTATAGTTTATAAAGTTTATTCTGTTCATGGAAAATGATACAAATGTTTAGATTTGTAAACATAAACTTATTTTGCTAAATACCACATTTGAGTATATTAGTTATGAAATAGCTAAGAAAACTGAAGCTTAATAATGTTAATACTACACCTTCACAAAATGATAGGAACCAGGTATGGAATTACATGCCTGTAATTCCAGTACTCAGGAGACTGAGGCAGGAGGATCACTGTGAGTTCAAGGACATCCTAAGCTTTACAAGCAAGTTCAAGACCAGTCTGCAATACAGTGAGACCCTGTCTCAGATAGATAGATAGATAGATAGATAGATAGATAGATAGATAGATATAGATATAGATAGATAGAAAGCCCACATTTCTTAAAACAGTTTACAAGGGTAGAGATGACATGAACCCTGTTATACCTCTGATCTCATTTGCTCCCTATTCTTCTTCAGCTCATAGCACATCAATCACGCAGGTGCATACCAGCTGATATGTCCTGCACACCGACTTCTTAGCTTTTCTTGTTCTTTGTCTTTGGATTAACACCAAAATGTTACAGAGAAGGCAGCCATTCTATGGCATTGGAGAAGTATATTGCATACATAGAAAACAGCAGGTGCAAAGACTTTGACTTCTTTCCTTGCATCATTTCCCCCCTGACTATGTAGAGGCACATATGCATGTCAATGTCCATTTCTCCTGATCATTTCATTCTCTGTATACATACTAACACTATACCTATATTGGTGTACTTGCTTCTTATCAGCTTCTTTTACTGTATCATGAGCACCGTTATTCCTTGGTGTATTGCCTAAATCAGAATAGAGTCCAGCACATGACCAATGTTTAATAAATCAGTCATTTACTCTACTTTCCATTTAAAGTACATATTATTTATGCAATGTAAAAAAAAGATTTAAAAATGCTTATAATTGTAGCTGTACCTAAATTCAGTGTCTTTCTAATGGAATATTATGCTCTTCATCCACAGAGTTTGTCATCATGAAAAGAAATGTGTATATCTAAAAGTGAGCTGGAAAGTAAATTTTACAAAACTCATAGCACTTATTTTTTCTAAAACTGAAGCAAGACTTGTAATGTTTAAGGGAAAATATATTATTTTTTAAAACTTAGAATGAACTTCTTTTCTGCATGTACAAAAATATTTCCTGTTTTAAAAATGTGATTCTCCCGCTGATGTGAGAAGAATTTATTACATTCCTTATCTGAGAATTTCATTGCCATTTGCATGTTGCCTGGAATACAAATTCTACTTGGTAATCAATCAGTGTTTAATTGCTGCTCAAGTAAACCCTTGTAATCAGACTTGCTGTAAAAATGTTAAGGTGTTCAAAAAGCATAAGGTGGCATTTTCCCCTCCTTCTTATTATGCCTGTGTAACTTCCATTAATACTAATAGGAGGCACAGCTGGTCGTCAACAGGAGATTACAGGTTGCTGTTTAAATCATATTTTATTTTTATACCCTGGCAAGATTTATGTATTGAAATCAGGTGGCCAGATTTCTGCTGCTGTTAAGAAATCTTTTACTCTGAAAGAATGAGATGGGGGCAAAAATTGAGTCTCATATTTTATATTTTAGGAATATAAAGACTCAAAATCCAAGCAGCAGCTTGTCCTTATACTACGGCAAGTCTGTCTTATTCTTTAGCACCAGCTGGAGCCTCGTTTCTAATTTGCTGTGAAGAATTAAGTGATTTGAAACCCATACCCTGGAGTATTTGACCTCCAATGTCAACCAGTTAGCTTGCAATTCCCTTGGCTGGAAAGTTTCTCCAGAATTGATTTGAACTAACATCAGTTAAAATACCCAGCAATGTAGTAGTAAATATCACTGCAAACTCAGTATGACTTTACAGCTATGAAAATAAATACACTGTAGAATATTAAAGACAAGAGTTTAGCATTCAGAGAGCCTTGGTGATCAAAAATGTTGTGATAATGGAACCTTTCACCTCAAGGTCATCCCTCTGAGTCTGGTACAGTTGGGTGGCTTTACTTGCTGAAGACAGTTGTTTATAACATGTGTGAACTGTGTCACTGCTCTCAAGCTCATTTCTTTGTGGTCAGGCCCATTTGTCAAAAAACAGCTATTTCTGTTCTCAATTACCACGATGTTGACAATAGTAGAGGAGAACAGACAGACTTAAAAGGACAAAATTTGTGCAGTATCCTTGTTATTCCCAAGCGAAAAACCAGTCTCCTTCAGCTCAGTCTTTCTTTTCTCATGCATATGCCTTCATTCGGATTGTGTACCTTTTTATCAGTACCAAATCTAATCTTTAAAGTTATTTAATGCATTTCTTCTACCTGTTCATGAAGCTTCTCCCAATAATTCCTCATACCTTTAGATTTCTCTCATTCCTGAAGTTGCCTGGTGCTGATTATCTGACTTCAGGTGTAATACAAATGTAAGTGAGTGATAGGTTCAGTAATACTGGAAGGAATAATAGGTAGTAGAACAATATTTTAGATGGGAGAATAAATGTCACCATCCCTATAATTCTTAAACTCCCCCTCCTTATTCTTTCTTTATTTTCCCCTTTACCTACCATCCACTCAAATTCATTGACCACATCCCAAGACACACCCTCTTTCTCTTTCCAAACCCTCATCTGGACCCTCACTCTATAAATACCATGTACTGACAGTTGGAATTCTGATTCTTATATTTTGTCATTGACTGTTCCAATTTGATTAACAATCACTTAAGCCATGAAAGGTACAACAAATTCATAGCCCAGAAAATCCTCATCCAGGTTAAAGTGGGTAGAAGAGAAAGTGTGAAAGGTGCCAGGTATGAGGTGACATAAAAAATGTGTGAGAATTCCTGTGGAAAATCAAACATAAATTATTTTCTGAACACATTTTCTCACAGATTTTATTTTCTTATCTGTTGGGATACTTGGTATATTTAAGACCATTTTTGTCTATGTATATTACAAGTTAGCTTTATGATATCGGATAATTCACGACCTTGAACTTGTATGTTTTGTGCCAATAAAACTGCATAGTGATACTGAATAATAAAAATAACTACTGTTTTTTCAAGAGATTATACCACACATTGCTTTAAGTGCATTATATATTTTCTTGCCTTCTGTACTTAAATTGGTCTTAGAAGACATGATTATGTTTGTTTTTACTACAAGTTAGAGAAACTCTGGCCTCCAAGAGTTGAAGTTCTTTGATCTAAGTCATATTACCTGAAATATTAAAGTTTCATTGTGATATTTCTAATTTGACAATTTATTTTTGTATTTAACATTGCAATGGATATTTATGGAAAAACAAATACAAAAAATATATAGGCCCCAAGTGGATACATTTTCCACTTCCTGTTCATGAAACAGCAATGCTAGAAGGCTTTCTGTGTTTGTCTGACTCATCCACTCTGTTTGAAACTGTCCTCCTAATTGATAAAATATAGGTTTGTTTTGCCTGTTGTTGAATTTTACATAAGTGAAATTATGCAGTATGAATTTTTTGTTTGAACATTTAAAAATTTTTGTTAGTGTATGTTTATAGTACATGATTGTATTCATTGTGCAGAATTTGTAGTGTATATAACATATCTAAATTTTTCTCCTTCTCCTCCACCACCCCTTTAAACAATTTTTGTCCCATAGCAGACCTGTTTTTATTTCATAAGTCCTTACAAAGTTAATTATCATAAACACAGATTAACAACCACACTAACAGGCCAAAATAACATATATAACACATACTGCAATTAGACTAAATCAAGATACACTTTTAGATACACTGGCCATGCTCAATTACAATAACATTTTTCCTCTATTTTTTTCCCTACTGTCTGTGTTTGGTTTTGCACTTCATTTATATATTAGGGTTTTCATATAAGAGATACCATGCAATATTTAAACTTAAATAATTTTCTTAACCTTAGGGACTCAGGATGTACCCCCTTTCCAGCAAAAGACTCAAGTGTATTCCTCCTTATGGCAGAATACTACTCCATCATGTATAAATGCCATATTTTCTTCATGCATTCATCTATTGATCAACAGCTTATTTTAGTCACCAAAATTTAAGCACAATCTTGTTTAAAACTGTCACAAGGTTACTATTCAGACATACTACACCTATAGTTGATACTTTTAACTTTGCCTTGATATAACATATTATTGGGTACTGAATGACTATTTAATAAGCACCTGTAGCTTCGAGTTGATATTCCAATAAAATTAAAGGATCAAGGATCAAGGAATGGGAATTCAGAATGTTGTGCTCGTAAAAATCTTAACTTGAATTTGAAGGAAAGCTTCTAATTTAGGCTACTTTCTATGATACTATCCTGGGATAATTTACAGTTCATATCCTGGATTTCTACTAGTGAAGTTTTAAGGGTTAAATGATCATTTTCATTTTTTCCAAGAAAAATATAAACATAAAAAGAAGTTTAGAAATTACACAGTACTTATAATTTAATATTAGTGTTCTAATCTATGTCAATTTGTATACATAACTGGAATTATTTTAGTAATTTTGATTTCCAATATGATTATTTTTATTTACCATAAAGTATGATTTGTAGTAGATTTATATACTTTTAAATTTTGGATATTTTATAATATGCTAATATGTACAGGCTAGGTTATGCTGCAGTAACAAACTACATCAGAAATTTCAGAGGCTTTAATATAGCAAAAGTTTATGTTTTATTCAGGCTACATATCCCAAGGGGATTGTACTGCTTTTCTCTATGCAGCTACTTACCAACGTAGGTTGCCAAAGGTAGCACATTCTTTGGCTTGTCCTTTCTAAAATTTACAGCCATCTCAGTAAGTGCAGCAGAATAAAAAACAGGTTGGAATTCTCACCCCAAAATTAAATATTTAAAGTAGAAATAGTGCATGTCATTTCTACTCATTGGAACTTCCATTCATCTCCAGTACATGTTACATCACCCTGTCCAATTGTGAGGACACTGAAAATATAAAGGAACACTTGGAATATTTTATGTCTAATTCTGCTCAGTTTCTTCCTTTAGTTTAATCACCCCAGTTTTATATTTAAGAGAGTTTACCAGCAATTTGGGGTATCAGGAAAAGTATCATTCCCTTTTTTCTCCTTTTGCCTAGAGTTGCTTTTAAATCTAGGTAGTTAATAAAGTGTCAATGTCTCAATAAAGAGGGTAAGACAGTAAGGTTGCTATCATTTTTAGGTTGATGTGTGATGTGAATGAGAAGGACATTGTCCATTATACTGAGTGGTCCAAACACGTAAGCACTGCAGTCAAGACTCCCAGAGCACCTTGTTCTCTCTCAGTTACTATTGTGCCTCTGTGGACCACACAGCACAGTTCCTGCCCCTCTAGCCATGCTGGGAATTTGTCAGGGACAAAGTGCTTCTGATGGAGTCCAACAGAGGGCTCAGGTTCTTTTCTCAGATTCACAAGTGACTTCTATCCTTCACAGGAAAGAAGAGGAAAATAACTGGTCACATATTCTCTCACATCTTGTCACACAATCTCAGCTTTTGAAATGAAGAAGATAAAAACTTGACTCTTTTTTTCTTAACATATTGCTATAGTTTGGCTCTAGAATATCCCATGTATACCCACAGACCCCAGGTTAGCGCCACTGGTAGCAAGTGCAAAACATAAGTGAGAGATGGTCAGGTCACCGATGGTGTGCCCTTGTAGGGTGTTGTGGAATCCAAGTTTCTTCTTCTTTCTCTTACTCCCTAAATATGAGTGAGTGGTTTTGCTCCCCTATAGTGTGTAGCCTTGTCCAACAGCAATGGGGCCAATCCATCACTGATTAAAATCTTCAAAACCAAGAGCCAAGATAAATCTTTTCTGGAGTTAGCTTAGGTTTATCTTCATGACAGAAACTTGACTAACAGCCTGGTTTTGTTTTAACAAACCTCAATTGCAGCCGTAATCTTACTGTGTAAGGGCGAAAAACCAGGAAAAAAGATGAGAAGTACACACCCATCTTACAAATTGTTCTGTAACCTACATATATTTTGCTTTGAGAGAAACAGTGTTGCCTGCCAAACTAGTAAGGTCCTTCTGGGAGAAACTGCCAAATCCGGAATACCTGCTGACCAAAGTACTCATGGCTGATTTCTTACACGCAAAATGATCATGTTTTGCACTGCACCAGCATATCTTCTAATCAAACCTGATTGTCCAGTATTTATTTGGGATCCCAGTGCCAAAATTGTCCTATTGTCCTGTAAGAATATATATTTAAATTGTATTCTAACCCTTAAAATTTCATTTGGGGATTTAAGGATTATCTCAAGATCATATAGATAGATAGATAGATAGATAGATAGATAGATAGATAATAGATACAGATATGTATTTATGTAGATATATATGTGTTGCATTTTTATATTTTAAATAGTTAAGATGCATTTTTTAAAAGTGGGAGTGTTTGTAGGAGACTGGTTTGCTGTTGTTTGCTCGTGTATTGATGTATTATTTTTAAAAGCATTTTGTCTATCATTAGGGAAAGGTGATCATTAGTCATGAATGTATATTCCTCCCTCTGTGCATCTGCTCTTGGGAAAGAAGCCCTGCTCTTGTCTTTCTGAGCCATTTTTCAATCATCCTGCCCATTAAAAAGATATAAAAGATTATTTTGTCATTTTATTGGAAGATTTTCTGAACCAATACATTGTTACTCCTGAGGTTTGGATCCATGTTATGAGAGAGACTAAGGCAGGGATGATAAAGAGATTCTGCTTGTAAAGATGTTGGGGGTGAGAGAGTTGGTCTTCAGTCTTCAGTGGAAATGGAAAGGACTGGAATGAAGAAGAAGAGCGCTGGTAACACATAGTAGAGACCTTCTGCACAAAAAGAATCATAGGTGTTTGGTCTCCATGGATCTCTGACTGATTACTGTGTCAAACGACTGAGTTCTATGTCTCACTATTTCATTAACCTTGGTATCTTCTGTAGCTAACTGAAAAAAAAAATTGGATTTTCATTACAGTGACAACCTTCTAAGGTACTACAACCTTCTAAGGTACCTTCTAAGGGTTGCTAACAAAAAATAACAGAGTAAGTAGTAGATAGATCAAAATCTAATAATGGCATTGTATGGTTCTTAAATGGTCTCTATCTCTAGTAAACTTTTAATTTTACAATAGTTTTGGTTAAACAGAAAAAATTTCAACAATAGTGCAGAAAATTCCTATATATTTCATATCTGGTTTCTGCCATTATGATAACATTTTACATTAGTATGCTACATGTGCGAAATTCATAAACCAATATTGGTCAGTTATCGTTAACTAAAGTTCATGCTTTCTTTATATTTCCTTAATTGTCATTTAATATTTTTACTGTAGTATAATTCTATCAGTAAGTCACATTATACTTTGTTAGAATATTCTCCTTAGGTTCCTTCTAGCTGTGTCTGTTCCTCAGATTGTCTATTTTAATGATCTTTGAAGAAAACTGATCAGGTATGTTTGAGGAGTACTGGTGGAACACTTCATCGAGTGTCTTTTAGTTTGGATTTGCTTGATGTTTTCCCCATGATTACCTAGGTCATGACTTTGTGAGGAAGACCTTAGAGATAAATTTCCTTCTTATTGTATCATAGGAAGAGTACATGCTATTAGCATGACTTCTCATTGTTGACATTAAGCTGATTACTTGGCTAAGATAGCATTTGTCAAGTTTCTCCACTGCGAGTCTACTATTTTTCTCCATACTGTACTTTTGGGAATGAAGCAACTTCAGAAAGCCCACACTTAATATTTAGAAAAGACAAAACTCCATGACAATAGGAAGGGTGAACAGATGGAGAAGTATATAAAAAGAAGTGGGGTTTGATCTAAGCTTTGAAAAAGAAATGGGTTTTGTACAGGCAGAAGGGAAAGAGGATGGGGGGTTATGCTCCACCTTCTTAAGTACAGAGTATATATACAAAAGGTATTCGAAATTTTTCTGTATGGAAGCTCTTTTCATTCGCTCCCAGCTATTATTCACTCATTTATTTATATTGCTATAAACTGATGAATATTTATTCTGTTCTTTGAGTTATAATCCATACTACACTTTTGCTCAAATAGTTCCAGCATTGGACATAGGAACATCTTTTGGCTGTTACGTCCTTTTGACATACCCATCGTTATGTGTATGCATATGGATTCACACATTGTGTATTTTAGCACTTCCTTACTTTTTGGCAGTAAAACGGATCCTAAGCTCTTCTTGTGTATTCCCTGCCCAAGATCTGGAATCAACTGCTTCTTCAAGGTGCCCTGGTCCCTTTTCTTAGTGAATAGTATTCAAAACTAAGATTTATCTGGATACCTGGGTGTCCTCATTGCTGTGAGTTGTCTTCTAGCTGACAGAGCAAAAACACATGTAACTATTTCCATGTATTTCAATCTGTAACATTTATATTAAGTTAAATAATATGTATACTAAATTAAATATGAGTTCATTTTGATATTTCCAACTCTAGTCAGTTCTCACATTGATCATTCTAACCTTATTCGTTTGCTTTGCTATAAATTTTCCACTCCAGCAGGGAAAAACCTGGCATCCAATTGCTCCATTACAATGTACATATATAGCAACATCTGAATTGTTAACCCACAATCCGTGGGAAGCAATGTTAACAACTATACTACAATACTTATATGCAATGCTTTCTGCAGACTATGAATTTTCAAGGTTGTTTCAGTCAGCATTCCTCTTCACCCCCACTCTCTTTAGTGAGGTTAATTCATGTATTGGTAATATAGTTAGATTCTTTTGTCACAGTTTGCATTCCACCCTGAATATTTTTGATCTCCTAAATGGTCTTGATTTAATTTGCATATGATAAGTTTTATTCTTTTGTCACAAAGTTCTATGAGTTTTGACAAGTGCTTTATATATATTACAAAAATATGCAAACAGTTTCATTGCCCTAAAATATCTTTTCCTTTTTATCTACTTGAACCTACTGTCTCCTGGAACCCCTGTCAACCACTCAACCATTTACCAACTTTACAAGTTCACCTTTTCCAGAATGTCATATAAATAAATTCCTATGTTACATAGTCTTTCAGACTGATTTTTTTTCACTTAGTAATATGCAGGTAAGAGTTATACATATTTTGCATGGCATTGTTTTTGTTTTGATTTGATTTCATCGTATGACCCAGGCTTTTTCAATGCAGCTCAGGCTGGCCTCACTCTCCTGGTAATCGCCTATCTCAGCTTCCCAAGTACTGATATTATAGGCATGCATATTGTACCAATTTGAGTGAGAAACACTCAACTGAATTGGATCAGCATAATTATCTGTATGGCTGAGGGAATTTATTGAAGACAGAAGACCCACTGAAAGGTGGCCTGTTGCCAGAATGGTATAAAAGGGAAACAAAAAAGGAAGAATGGCTTCCATTTCTTTGGAGGAACCCCAATCCTCTCCTTCACCTTGTACGTAATCTCCTGGCTTCTTGCACAGACTCTTCAGCCTTCCATCTCAGATCCTTTGGGCTCCTGATATGGACTCACGTGCTATAGTAGGGGAGCATTGATGCACCTCACCAGGCCCAAGAAAGGCCCACCCAGTGATCCCCAGCCAGCCACGGAATCTTGGTGAGCTGCACAGGGCCTGGAAAAGACCAGCCCAGCAACCCCCACCCAGCCCAGGAGACAACCTCCTGGCCAGGCATCCAACACCAACACAGGAAGTAATTGGGATTTGGCATCCATCTGACTGCTCTGGGGGAATATAGGAAAATGACAAAACCAAGGAGCAAAATGTGATCTTAAACCTCCAGCCCATCCCAAAGAATCCAGGAGACACAGACATAGAATAAAATGGAAGTCACACACCTGAAATTTCTGAAATGATAGCAACTGAAGTAAAGAAACAACTCCATGAAGCTGTAAAGGAAATCAGATCAGAAATAATCTCCCAGGTAAAGCTTAGGATACTACCCTGAGCTCCAGGCCCTTTTTCCTGAATTCTTTGGTTCTCCAATGCACACAGACCTTTTTCACTCTTCCACATTTGACTCTGTAAGCAGTCATTGTAAGTCAATCTTGAAAATTCTTATATATTTGTATATTTTTCATTTAATCTGTTTTGCTGATAAGTACTAATAAAATATGAATGTATGACAGTTTGCTAGTCTTTTGCCTACTTGGATCCTTCCAGGTTTGAAATATTATATATAAAGCATTTATAAACACTCATGTACATGAATGATTTCTAGCCTTCTCATTTTAAAAAGTTTTTATTGAGCTATTATTTATGTAACAGAAAATTCACTCTTTTAAAATATACATTTGGGGCCAGGAATTTAGCTCAATCACATAAGCACCTGCCTGGCAAGTACAAGGTTATGAGTTCAATCCCTGGCACCAAAATAAATAAATAAATAAATAAATAAATAAATAAATAATAAAATATACATTTGAGTTTTTTTGTATACTCACAATAGTGTACAATCATCCCTAGTACCCAATTCTAGAATATTTATAGCACCCAAAACAAAACCCTGTACCCATTAGCAGTTGCTCCCTATGTGCTCTTGCCTCCCTTTTTAGTTTTTGCCCATCTGATACTTAACATAAATGGAATCCTAGAATATACACTTTTTCTCTGGTTTTTTAAATTTAAAAGTGTTTTCAAGATTTGTTCATACTTAGCCATTTTCAAAGATTATGTATTAATCTATATTTATTGTTTTGTGTCTCTGAGTATCATTGCATTATATATATATAACACACTTCATTTAACCTCCATCAGGTAACAGATATTTGAATTATTTCCACTCTTTGACCATTAAAAATATGCTACTGTAAGCATTCAAGTACAAATTTTGTATAAACACATTTTCTCTTCTCTTTTAGATCATATGGTATCACTATACTTAATTTTTTGAGTAAGTTCTAAAGTGTTTTTCAAAACTACTGCAGCATTTTATGTTCCCACAGTATTGTATGAGAGCTTCAATTTCTCTATATTCTTACCAATACTTATTATCACTGATTTTTATTGTAGCTTTATAACAGTTATGAAGTGATAATCTCGTGGTTTTTATTAGAAGTCCTCTAATATCTAATGATGTTGAGCATTTTTATGTGCTTGACTTGCAGACATCCGCATAGGTATGTTTTCAAATCAGTTTAAGAAATCCCTAGAAGTATTTCTGTTGGATTTTATAGTAAAATTACAGCCTCTATATTTTATTCAATTAAATAAATATCTTATGAAATTCAATGAGTATGTGTGAAGGTCATCTGCCATATACCATGACAGCTAGTTATATGTTAGCCAGAGATGAAACAGAAAGCTCATATTGCTTTATACAGTTATTCCTTGAGTGTAGGGAGCAGTCACCCTATAAGACAGCTGGCAAGATACTGGGGAACTTTCAGTTATGACAATGACTATGCATGCTATGCATTTAGTGTCTCAGGACCAATCAATATTATGCAATGTGAAGAAGAGTCTTGCACAATTAAGAAATGCCATCTCATCAATG
This sequence comes from Cuniculus paca, assembly GCA_004365215.1. Classification (NCBI taxonomy): domain Eukaryota; kingdom Metazoa; phylum Chordata; class Mammalia; order Rodentia; family Cuniculidae; genus Cuniculus; species Cuniculus paca. Next base: position 19,028 of record RJWT010000718.1, on the reverse strand, counting down.
TTACTGAACATTCCTAATGAAAATATTAGCCAGAACTATGAATAAGCAAAAAATGAAATATAAAAGTTGTACAGGGTAGACCTCAAAGTTTACCATTGATAAAAGCAAGTATAAAAAATAAATACTGATTAACTGACAACTTTTTGGGAGACATAGATAAGATCTCTTTCCTGAAACCGTTTTTAGACTTTAATCTCCAGGATATATTTATGTTGTCTCTTTATAATAAGCTCTACATCTTTTGAAAGACTTTTTTTCCTTATTTACAGTTTGTATCTTTATCTTGACTGTTGAATATTATTTAGATTACCTGAGCTAGTACCTAGTACCAGTAATTAAAAGATGTTCACCAGCACAGATTTTTTTCTGTTTTCATATAAATGTATGGACGCAATAAAATTTTAAGAGGTTTTTAAAATTTCCATTTTACTCTGAAGTTATTCATTATAATCTGTTAAAACTAATATTTACACTGTGTGTAAAACATGACAAGTAATTGTGGTATATTTAAATATTAATCTGACAAGCTCATTAGAAGCTTTGACTGATTATATTTTTCTATGTGATTCTAATGAATTGCTTTCTGAAGTCACACAAAATTATGAAATTGAAGTCAATTTCAAAAAATATTTGGGAATGGGAAAGAAACTAGTACCTTGCATGCTTATTAAAAATATGTGGAATATTATTCTAAAGTATTAGCTATCATTATAAACCAGGACATAACACAGGAAAAACAACTCAAACTTCTCAGTTTAACTCCAATTGGTAAGAATAACAGCTTAAATTGTGCTGAGACAGAAATTTGCCTAAAGAATGACCAAATCACACTCTGCACATATATTGGAGTATTTAGTTCCCATTTATTTGAATTTTGTATGTTGCCAAAATGCTAAATTCATTTTCTGCCCAACAATTAGAGATTAACATCCATTGTTTAATTTACTGGCAGTCAACTCAGTAAGTACTAATTAAGCCCTCTGGCAGACTGTTCCTTTGGTTGCCGCTAGCGAACTAGATTCCTGACAGTCAACCCTTGTGTGGTCCTCTCCTTTTGAATCTAGGCTGGATCAGTGGTGTTCATAATCAAAAGAATATGTCAAAGTAGCATTGTGCTAGTGTGTACCCAAGCCTTTAAAAAGTCTGTAAGCTTCCACTGCATTCATAGAATTCCTGAGCCTCCAGGCAGGAAGTTCAGCTATAGTTCTAAAAAGATCACGTGACAACCACCAAGGCGAATAAGAGTCTCTGAGGCTACATGGAAATAGAGAGTTACCTAGGACTCTTCATTTCCCTGCTGCCCACAACTGACTTGGTGAATGAACTCACCCCGCCCCCCAAAATTGTACAGCAACAAGACAAACGGAAGAATTCACAGCTGAGCTCAGCCTAGGATGGAAAATGTAAGCACACTAAATAGTTGTTATTTGAAGCCGGTAAGGTTTAGGGTGTGTAGTTTTGACTGGGGTGATTAGTTTTGAAACGACCAGTAACTAGAGAAAACACTATATATCAGCCACATGTCTAGTGCTACATAATTTGCCAAGAAGGTACAAAGAATATAATATATTTGACAGTAGGTTTTTTAACTGCGTGAATTTTTTTAATTTAAAATTTTTACCAGCAATAGATTTAGTTACATTTTTGATTATCCAAAACGTGACATAGCATATTAACTATATCTAGCACTTTTGTGTGCCAATGAATTGTTCACTTTAATAAGTAACTTATAAATCAAGTTTGAAACACGTTAATTTACTGGGTATTGGCTGTATCATCACATAGTTCTTCAATGTGTAATTTTCGATTATTACAATAATTTGAGTAAGGGAGAATTTACACCTTCCTGTATAATTCAAGAAAAATGCAAGGGACTCTGTGTGAAGAACTGCCAAATTAAGAGGGAACATAAAGAGGATTTGGTTTATAATAAACTAAATGGTTAAAAAGGATTTCTAAGAAATTACCCAAAGGTAACTTAGGAAATCATATGAGTAGGCCATGTGTTACAATTTTAATTTGGCAACAATTCATAGTAAAAGGGAGTGTTGACAAAACCAAAAATATCTTACTGACATTCAATATTATCAGCAGCTTTCTTAATATTCATAAAAGTTTTTTTAACTGTTATAACCAATAAATTCTGAGAACCAGATCAAGATAGCTATAGAATTCATATTCCTATGAGGGTGAGCTGGGGTAGGATTTCTCCTCACATAAAACCTGCATATTCTATTCTGTGCAATTTTGTAGAAATTGACTGGAGCATTTCCAAATTAGGTAAAAGCTTTTTAGAGGGTCAAGAACTCAGTTAAATTTTCTGGATTGTTCTCAGTGCTAATTTAGGTTTCCATAACGTGTATTACCAAGAAGCATTTTGTATAGTCAGAGTGCATATGATCTGTGCTCCTCTAATTGATGATAGTATAAGATACCACGGGCAATTCATTTTCTATTGAAATATGTAGCCATAAATGGTAACTGAATAAAAAATTAAATACAAAGCATGGTAAGAATTTCTAAAAGTCTGTCTGTATGAGAATATCTAAAAGAACATGTAAAAGTCTGCAATGTCTGTATATATTTTTAGGTTCGTCTACTTTAAATTCTACATTATAAAATATGAAACGCCTTTTAAAAACCTGAAATGTGGCATGCTTTTGGAAAGCATCTAAATGGATATAATTTGATTTTTAAGTATTGTTTGTGATAAAATATTAAAAGTAGTTTTTTATTTGAAATATTTAAACTAGTGATGCCTGCAGATTAATTTGAAAATTAATAATCATAATCAGATGTTAATTCTAATTCTTTTTACTGTCATCTAAGTGTAAAATTGTATTTTTATCTCTAAGTTAACATAATGAACCATGAATCTAAGATTTGAAAAACTGTATATTAATGAACTTATAATTCCCTTGTGCATATGTTGGAAGGGCTTTTTAAAAAAAGCATATCTGAAAGTATAAAGAATCTCTTTTACGCATTGATTAGCAGCAAAATTAGTGAGCTAGAAACATTACTCATACTACAATGGAGGAAAATGGGAAACTGTCCAATGGGATATTAGGAAACAGGGACAACTTAATTTTTCTGAGGTTGAAAGACAAATTATTGATTATATTTTCTCAGCAACTTACAACTGAATTTGTTGGTATCTTTGCTAAGATTTTGCTGCATAATGCTTAGCACATAGAAAGTACTTGAGGAATATTTTTAAATGAATTATCAGTGCATATCTGTCCAATAATTTTAAGTTTATTAGAAGCTTATTTTGCATGTTTCTTGGAGTTCATAAAATTTTTTATCTTATGGATTAGAGATAGACACATGAAACTTAATGCCATTTTGGTGATTCTATGAAACATATTTATGATTTTCACATTTGACTCAACATATACATTCCTAATATAAAGATAATGTATAATTTCTATGATGTATTAAAGATACTTTAATATGTATCAAATTTTTAAATTTTTGTAGTACCTCTTGACTATACGTTTTTCTGAATGTAAACCTCAGTAATAAAAAAAAGGGGGGGGGGGAGAAGTGCCTAGATACTAAATGAAATATTTTGAGGAATATTTCCCAACATATATCCACTCAAATTGAAGGTAAAGAGTTTGGGTCAGGCTAAGAAGTTATGCTGAGATGCATAACGTCTCTGTATGAGTGATTATATATTTGTGTTATATATGCATTAGATGACAGAATATTTTCAATATTCAAAATCTGGTTTATGGCTGAATGCGTTAAGGGAGTTATTTCACTACATAACAGCAAATTTGACATTGGGAGGGAATAACGAAGAGCTAAGATGAATAATGATTCTTTTGTTTTGGTTTTTTGAGACAGGGTCTCATTTTGTAGTCCAAGCTGGCCTTGACCTCACTATGTAGCCCAGTCTTGCCTTAGGGTGATCCTCCTGCCTCAGCCTCTCGAGTACTGAAATTACAGTCATGTGCCACCACATCCTGCTAATAAAGTAAGGCTAGCTGTGAACTAATCAAAAGTGTAGAAATACATCTATTATTTATTGGGCAGTTAAATTACAAAATTAAAAATGTAAAAATTTCATGCATTTTAAGGTGTTGATTTAAGTTCAGCTTAAAAGATGCTGCTAAACAGTCAGAGAAATAAGTAGAAATATTTCTAAATCAATACTATCTGTGAAATAAAGGACAAACACACCAGGCTTTATTTGAATATACCAGTAAATTTACCTAATCTTATCAACAAAGGTTATTAACATTTATATATGTATATTACCATGCTAAATGATGAAAAGACAGAGGGTTATACACATAATTTTTTAAGGTGTGCAAACTCATGAGAAAAATAGGAAACTGCCATACAAGGTATTAAGACCTGGTGTCATTTGCTTTGACTCTACATGTGTAGTTAACAAGAATTGTTGTTATTGCGATGTGATATAAATTGAAATATGATACATGTCAAAATGTAGCATGGAAGCATCAAAGTAAAGAGAGTAAAATCAAGGGAGTAGGATATTAATAGAACCACACTTCATGTAAAAGAATTAATATGATCAAAGAGTTAATATCAGAAAGATGGAACAAGGTGATGGATTTACCCTGAGCATACAATGTATATAGTGATGTGAAAGTCTGAAAATGCAGGTTGATTAGAGTATTGAAAAATTTTTAATGTTGAGATAAAGGGTACTAGTGATATTTAACAAGACTGTCAAATTAACAAAAATCTCAAAGCCTGGAGTAACATGATGAGATGGTGAACTATAGGAAGAGAGCTTTGATGGCAGACAGTGAAAAGAATGAAAGAAAACTGTGGAGACAAACTGGAAAGTTACATTAATCTAGGTGATGGACAAGTAAATAGGATAAGAATAGAATGAATGGCAAGCAAGAGGAAAAATACTGTGCAAATAAATGCATACTAACACAGATAATATAAGTGAAGATATTAGCAACTGTGATTGTTATGAATTTTTACTTTTATGATTATTATTGTCTAAAATTTTCTTTCCTGGCCTATCATTCTGGCAATGCAGCCAAACTGGGTTGAAATGTTGTCTTGCCAACTCTACTTTCTGGAAGAATTTATGTAGGATTAGAATTACTTACTTCTTGAGTATTTTGTAGAATTAATAAGTGAAATGATGAATTCAATTATTTAACAAATGTAGAGTTAATTGTATTATCTGTTTATTTTAGAGTGAGATTTGGGAGTTTGTGTCTTTGAAAGCAGTTGTTTATTTTATTGAATTTATCAAAACTATTGGTCAGTTATTCATAACATTAGTATAGTCTTCTAATGTTGATGGCATCTAAATGATAACTTTCCTTTAATTTATGACATTGATAATTTTATTCACGTTTCTTCTGAATAAATTTAGCAAAAGATCAATTTTAATTATCCTACCAAAAGATCAGCTTTTGGTTTTGGTGGTTTTCTTCTATCATTTTTCTGATTTCCATTTCATTAATTTCTCCTTTTTTTAAATTTCCTGTCTTCTACTTGCTTTGAGTTTCAATTGTACCTCTTTTTTGTATAATCCTAATGCGGAACATTGATTTGAGACATTTCATTTGTGATAAAAGTTATCCAGTGCTTTAATTGAACTTCAGCCACTGTTTTGAACTCCTCTGCAAATTTCGGTTTTTTTTTTTTTTAAGTTAATAACGAATAGCCACGGATGGGGCCAAGGATTTAGCTCAGTGACTCAAACGCTTGCCTGGCAAGCACGAGGTCATGAGTTTGATCCCTGGTACAAAAGACAAAAAACAAAAAACAACAACAACAAAAAAATGAAAACCAAAGAATATTGTATGCTTTCATTTAGTTATCATAAAAATGATTTGATATTAGTAAGGAAGATATGATTATAGTATATTAGAAGTAAAGAAACGAAGACTTGTACAAATAAAATATACTCACAGACTCACGTTTTGAAATCAGACTTTTAAATACCCTGCTCTTCACCGTGAAGGTTTGGGGAATATTTCACAAATTTGAGGTGTGTATAAATTGAAGAAACAAGATGATATTTTAAATACAGAAATGAAATAGAATCTTATTGGAGAATAGGATGGTCATTTATATACTATGGTGAATTGAAACTATTAATGTGAAAAATCAGGTGATATCTTGGTAAAGTTTTATGCTTGGATACACCCTGAAAAGTACCCCTAAAGATTATTTTATTCAGAGAAAGAGCACTTGTTTTTTCTAGTCCTAAGTTGAATTCATTTTCTTCCCACATGCACAGTTAGTCAAAAATATCAGATCTAAGAAAGCAACAAGGAGCAAACAAGATAAGCTGCTGGAGACAGTGCAGGGGTTCTTGGAGGTGTAGAATCCATGAGAACTTCTCAGATGACAGCCTTGGGATCCAGAAAAACTGTCAATTTTGCATTCTGATTCAGTACATTTTATATGAGTATATTTGCATTATTTTGGAGTATTAGAGTATCAGTAATAGATATACAAAGATACTCTCAAGATAAAAAGTAGAATTATTACTGGCCAATTCTGATAGAAATTGTGAAATATATAAGAAATATTTACAGTATTTTCCCTATCAAATTTACATAGAAAATCTTTTCCAAAATCACTGCTTGAAAAGGTGCTGAAATTTGCTCATAATCAAAGCTGATATACATGAAGTCTTGTTAAACATTGTCTTCTTTAAAAATGACAACAATAAATAAAATGAAGGCCAAACCTGAAATAGCACAAAACACAATGTGAAATAGTGACACATTGGAAAGGCAGCAGCAGTTGGCAGACCTAGTAGAGTGGCTTTGCTTCTGAAAAGAATGAATAAGAAGGAAATATTAAAAAAAATTAACATTTGCAAAAACACTCCAGAATTGGGTTTCTGTAAAACAGAAGTTAGGTACAGAGACACTTTTCAGATGGAATAGTAAAAGAGTGACTTAAATTTTTTTAAAAAAAGATTCTAAGTAAATTACAAGTTATATTACAAGAATGAAAATTTGCTGACATTCCCCCTGCTAAAAAAACCCTTATTGATGATGTACAGGAAAAACTTGAGCAGATACACCAGGAACAAAACAATGAAATAGTTGGAGACTTTTACTGTACACTTTTAGTCTCTGATATTTCAGTTAAGCATAAAAATAGAGAAAAATGGGAAAATTTGATGAATTTCATGGGTTTTCTTCATAAATAGATACCCTAAATATACATAGAGCATTTATCAATTTCTATGTGCTTAAAGGTCTCCTAGGAGACATTTTCATATCCTGTTAAAATGAAGAATCCTCAGTATGCAGAAGATCTGACTAATCCAGTTCAACACTTTCAAAATCAAAATATACCCTCAATCAACTGTGACCAAGATATACCTACGCAAATAAATTTGGGAAATAGCAAGCAAAAACAATGTAACATACATTTTATTCCTTGATTATTTCTCAGAGTCTCTCATACACAATGAAAGACTATGTAACTGTTTATAAAAGTGATTACTCTCTGTGAAGCACTGCTGTAACTGTTTAGTATGAGTTCCATAATTCTTCTAATCCCATGAGCTGAATACTAATATTTCCTCTATTTTACTAACATAGAAACTAACAAAAAACATGATTAAATAACTTGCTTCTATTCATACAGCCAGTGAATTGCAGGATCTAGAACTCAAACAATCTGGTCTAAAGTCTATGTTATTAACAACAATAAAAACAGGAAGCAGAGAATATAGAGATCATTAAATTTTTTATTTTGAGATGAACCTAGTAATATTCCATGCAAGTAATGTTTCACAGCAGATAATGTGGAAAGTGGCAATCTGATTTAGGTAGATTGACTAATATATAAATATGTTAAGAATTTATACATAATTACATAACTGAAAATTAATAAAAAATACAGGAAATAATTATAGAATTTGAGCATTTATTAGACAAATAAAATGTCTCAATGTTTTCTTAGAAGAAATACAAATAGTATATTCTATATTCTTTGATAACAATATAATAAAGTAGTAATTATTATCTGTATATTAGCTATGATATAATTGCAGCTGTTGATGCAGGGTCTCAAAATAATGGACCTTAGAAAGATAGGAAAAGTTCATTGCTTGCTCAGCTCTTTCATAAATCATTAGACTAGACAGAGCAGCTACAGTCAGGAACCTCGACTTCTTCTATTTGCTTATGCGACACTTCCACTTCCTGTTTCCACCTTGGGGTCCAAGGTAGTTGCCCCAGTTTCTCTCTTCTTTGAGTCAGCATTGCAGGCATTAAGAGGAAGATGCATGCTTCTCCCTTCAGAGTAACAGTTGGCATCATTTTGTCATCAAACCACTTTTAGGCACCTATTTTCATGAAATTTAATGCCATGGCAACACTTACCAACATAGGAGGCTGAGAAGTGGTCCTTTTTACATCAGTGACAGTACGCTCAGCTGAAAAGTATATAATCTTGTCAAAGGATGATGACAAAATCAGGAATGTTGCTGTAACAAGTAGCCATGGCTATTAAAAGGAAAATTTTCTCGTAACTCAGATAAAGAATAAGATCAAAATTATAATTACAGAGGGTTTAAAACTGGTGGGATGCTGCCAAACCTATAATCGTAAGAAAATTTAATGCTTTATCACTAAATTAAACAAGAAAGAAACAAAATAAATGAATTAATCATTCCAGTCAAGAAGCTACAAATAAATCTTTTAAATTAGCATAGAAAGGCAGGGAAGAATTAATAAAGATACAACTGTAGATTAATAATATATGAATAAGAGAAAAACAATTGAAGATAAATAAATTTGAATAACGCCTTTCAAAACACCATTAAAAGAGACAAATTGCAGAAACTACAAGTAAATAAAAAAGGATATCAGTTCTTAACACTATATGTAAAAGAGAAAAATATAACCACAGACAAAAAAGGGAAATTGATAATCAGAAGTCTACACCAACACCTAGTACAGTGCCTGTCTGACCACCTGACTTGTACCAGGAGCTTCCTTATTTATTAATTCATAGAAATTGGCTTATTAAAGACACTTGCATATAAAGTAATTGATATATAAAATAAATTGAAGTAACCTAAGAAGATGTTAGAAACGTGAATCATCAAAAGCAGACAATAAATATTTTTTAGTACATTCTAAGACCAAGTCCTTTATGTATGTACTTTTAAAATTGATTTAACCTTCATAATCCTAGAAGGAAAGAATACTTCATTTCAAAGCTGAGAAACAGTTTTAAAAAGGTTAGTAATTTTCTCAGCTTCATAGGTAAACAACTGAATCGATCTGTACCAGTTTCTAACCTGAAACTGATGTTCTTTGCGCTCTTTGTACTTCTTCATTCTGTCTAAGATTTTTCCTTTCCAAGAATGTCATACGAAGTTCCTCATACTTGAGCAGATACATTTTATATTTTATTAGTTTAAATTTTAGGGACTTGAATAAAATTTCCATTGAAAAAGCACAAGATTTCTCTTAGGTCTCTGAATAAATAATGTTGTTCTTAAAGAACTGGTTTATCTGTTATACACTGCTGGTTATTAAATTAACTGTGTTTCTCTTTCCTCTTGGATGACACAAAGATCAAAAAGCACATGTCAATTTATCTATAAAACTCTAACAAAATATCCCCCTGTGTGGTTTTGGTCTAATTGTATTTTTTATTACTATGTAACCCAATTTTTTTTGTTTGATTTTTAACATGTTTGAAATGTTCTATTCTATCACCACCAGCTATGTGGTAGATTTGTCTGCTAGGAAAAAAGAAAAAAAGAAAAAAGAAAGAAATGTATTATCTACTCACAAAAAAGAAAAGAACAGAGGAGAACTACTAAAAGAAAAAAAAGAAATAAACTGTCTTTATAGAAACATATTATGAAACATTATCACACAGAGAAGCTATAGTAGCAAAAATTTGTGAATGAAAATATTCAATTAGAAATTATGTTTAGGTACAAAAGACCAAGACTACATGAATTTCAAAAATAGGATTAAAATTGACTAATAGGTAAAATAAGACATGATAAATATCTTAGAAATTATAGGGAATAACTTCTACTGAAATATGACTAAAATAAACATAATACAAAGATGGAGAAAATACATTAAAATATTGAGGATTTCATCAAAAATTAGAATATGTAAAAGTAAATAAAATTTTAGAACTGAAGAAAATAATTGAAAGTAGAAACTCTAAAGATGGATATAATGGACAATACACAGTATAAAAAATAATATAAACTGTAAAATAAATCCAGGAAATAATGAAAACCGAGGCATAGGCACATAACACCTACATAACACATTTCATGTTCCAATCCCCTATGAGGAATGTAATCATTATGCACTGAAAGGATGTACTAATTTAAAGACAATTGAGGCACAGAAAAAAAAACCTCACAAAATACAAAAAATCCTGAAAAATATGTAAGGCATAATGAAAGGATCTAGTATGTACGTTATTGGGTCACTTAAGAAGAACAAAAAGAGAGAATGGGCACCAAAGCATTAAATACATAATGACAACACATTTTCAAAAGTATGATAGGAAATAGCAACCTTAATGGTAAGAAGTTCTGGCAAACCTGAAGAAGAATATACAAGCCAAATTGTACAACACAACACAAAATGGAAAAATGCTTAAATCAAAAAAAAAAAATAATAAAAGTATTGAAATAGAAACATTTCCCTTAGAAAGTATCAAGATTAACATGTGTATTTAAAAGAAATAATAAAACCAGAAGACAACAGAATAGTATATGAAATGCTTGATATGAATAGCATTCCCATAGAAAGTACTCTCCAATATTAAAAGGAAGTAGATTTTTTTTTCAGGTAAATACATGTTGAAATAATTTGTTGCTATTATGGTTAATTTTTTTTTTAAAAAGCAATATACATAGAGCAATCTTTGGCAGAAAAATTATCTTAGAGAAATGAATTAGGAAAAAAGTTAAGTACATGTATAAATATAAATGAATATAATGTTAAGTAACTGCTACTAATGGCTAATGGCTTAGAAAATTACAAGTAACATAAAATTAAAACTCATTCTAACAGAAAAGATGGGTGTTGGATACATTGAGGAAAACTATTCCAAGATAATTGTATTGCCTGGGCATGAAACACCAATAATAAACGCAGATGTATGTTTCATTGACTATGGCCACTCTCCATAAAAGACAAAACATTCGTAAATAACAAAGTAACAGAGGGAACATAGACTAGGAAAACATAATGGATTAATCTTAAAGAACAGAAGAAATGATATAAAATATAAAGCAATTGGTTTATATAAAAATAGTATGGTAAAATATTTCTAAACACCTCACCAGTAATTATATTAATTATTAGGAAATCAAATATCTGATCAAAATATTAAAAATAATGTAACTGCTGTTTATTAGAGATGTACCCTAAATATAAGAACGCAGAAGGACAGATTGTAAAGAGATGTAAAAAGGAAATACTATAAAATGTTATTCAAAAGGATTACATGATTGCAAGACAAATTTAATTCTAAGATTAGAAGAATTCTAGAGAAAAACAAGAATATTTTACAGTTATAACAGGCCAAACAATAGACTATGAAATTATAAAATTTTATACACTCAGTAACACAACATGTATATATATATACATGTTGTGTTACTGAGTGTATAAAATTTATATATATATATATATATGTATATATGAGAGAGACAGAATCAGAAAAATGTATTCACACATCAGGAAAAGGAAACTAGTATGATTTTTTTCAATAGATGGTGTTACTCTCATATAAAGGACCCTAAAAGATGTATATCACAGTAGAAAAACTACTGCACTGCCAACACTTAGAGTGGAAACTGAAAATGCATGTGCAGAAATTGCAATGACCAAGGTTATCCAAGCAGCAATTTCCCACACTAATAAATGCTTGGAAGCTAATGGCCACCACTTTGAGCACCTCTTGTAATTGTAGAGGCCAAAGGTCACTTGTATCAATCTCATGATGTCTCAATAAATTTAGTATTAAGATATTTATACAAGTTTTTCTTTTCCTGAAGGGAAGAGAGAGGTATATATATTACTATAACTAGGTAGACAGATGGATAAAACAAACACTGACAGAAAAAAGAGAAAAAATTCCAAAGGTATATGAGAAAATTCACCTCATCACTATTCATAGTTGATAGAAAAAAAATACAAGAAAAAATTAGATTGCAAGAATATACAAGATCTGAAAAACATAATTGATTTATTGGCATAAACTGAGCATCACATACAATTTTGACAAAATATATTACCTTTAAATATATATTAACAAATTTAAAATAATTGATAATACAACTAGGCCATTGACCTCTATTGAATTAAACTATAAAATAATAACATAGGTAACTAGAAAATCTCCAAATGTTGAAAATTGAACAATTTGCTTTACAATAATGCAACAGAGAAAGAAGTCCTCCTGGAAATTTAGCAACCTCAAGCACTAAATTACAGTGAAGCATATCAAGATTGTGGGAATGCAGTTAGAGTAGTGTTTGCTAGAGACATATTTATGGCTTTAAAATCTTATATTGGAAAAGAAAAAGGACTAAGAATCAACATCTAAATTTTTATCTCAAGCAGTTAGTAAAGTGAACACCTTAAACACAACCATATTAAGTACAATAATAAATATAAAAGCAAAAATCAATAAAGGAAAAAGTTATAGCATAAAAGAGAAATTCAACAAACCACAAAGTTGGTTTTTGTTTTTGAATAATAAAATTGCCAACCATATACAAGGCTGATGCAATAAATACAAGAAACCCCACTTGCAAGCAATAATAGGAACACAAATGAAGATATCACTGTGGGTCTTACTGATATCAAAAAGATAATGAATAATGTGCATGACTTTATGCAAGTGTGCTTGACAATTAAGGCAAGATGGGCAAATTCCTTCAAATACAATATTTAACAGTTTTCAGAACAATGTACATTTGAGTAATTCTGTATTTTAAAAGTTCACTCAAAGTTTTCAAAAAGTTTCCATGAAGATCCTGTCAAATTGAATTTAATTTCCAAATATTTAGGAAGAAATAATATCAATCTTATATTTTTCCAGAAGATGAAAAAAAAAAGGAACATGTTCTACTTCTCTATGAGGCTTGCAAAAACTTAGCACTAAGATTTGGCAATAGTATTGCAAAAAAATTGCATCATGACTTAACCTCTTTCATGAACACAGATGAAAAAGTCATAACCGAAATATTAGCAAATCAAATAGAGCAGTATGTTCACGAGTCGATTTTATTCCATGCATTGTCATGGCATTTAGCAATCTAAATAAATCAATATAACAGACCTTAATATAAAGGAGAAAACACTTAAAAGTATATCAACAAATTAAAAAACTACATGTCACTCATTAAAAATCTAATAGTAAACAAAGACCAGATGAAATCTTCTGTTGGAAATTGATCAGCTGATTTTAAAACTTGTGTAGAATTGCAAAGATTTAAGACTAGCCGAGACAGACTTCTAGAATGCTAAAGCAGAACTTTAATGAACAGTTATCATATCTTAGTGTTGAGCTATAGTAATTATAACTGTATAGTATTGACAGAATAATAGACATATGAAAAATGAGCATCCAGAAATATTCACAAACTTATGTAGACATACGAAAAAAAGGTGTTACATGAGTAGCCATATAGAAAAATGGTATAGTTTGACAGTTTAAAAGTGTCGATTGGAGTGGGTGTGGGGCTCAGCAGTAGAACACTTTGAGACCCTGGATTTGACCCCTAATGCAACACCCCCCGAGACACACACATAAATGAATAAATACTGACATGTAGATAAAAATTTTTAAATTAAAACAAGATTAATAAAATAAAATATTTTATGGGAAAATACAAAGATTTATTAATCAAGACAGTATTAATTTTACATGAAGGAAAAACAATCAATTGGTAACATTGATTATGTAAAATTTGCTACACCAAATATCAGAATACCTCATAATTTAGAATTATCACTGTGAATTTAATATAATAGAGTACTGCTGTACCATAAGGATAAACTTGAGATTTTGCTAAATGGATTGACCTTGAAACCAAACTCTTAAGTGGAATAAATCAGGCACGTGTGTAAATATCACATTGTCTCACTGTTGTGAGAAACTGAAAGTGTAAATGAGAATGAAATTGTACAAGAGATAAGGTAAAATGGGAAGAAATTATTCAAAAGGAAAGGGGAACCACAGAGAGGGGAGAAGGAAGGGTTAAGAGAAGGAAGGTAAAAGCGAAAACAAGAAAAGAGTAAAATAGAAACAAAGCTTTGCAAATGAAGAGCGGATGTGGGATGAAAGGGAGGGGAGAGGAATGGGAGGAAAAAGAAAGACAAATCAAGGTACTTCATGAGCAGGTAGAAATTCTCTGTACATGACGTATCTCGAATGTGTTGAATGAGATCATTGTATATACCTACATTGTACCAATAAACTTAATTAAATAAAAAAAATTCAAATGCAAGTATACACAGCAGAATCAACCAATGTGAGAGCAGCATACCAGATTTAGAAGACAGGTTTGTGGTTAGTGATCATTAAAAGAAAGATTTCTTAAAAATAGCAAGGTACCATGAAAAATCAATCCAACAGCTGCTGGATAAATCAAAGAAGAATAACATAGTATTGACTGGAGTCAATGAAAAGCCAGAAGAAAAAAATCAACCTGCATAGAATCAAAATCAAATCTAAAATATACTGATAAAAGGTATGTGTGTGTGTGTGTGTGTGTGTGTGTATGTGTACAGGTATTTCAAAAAGAATTTTATCTAAAGACTTACCTGGACTACATTAAGAATATCTTCAATCAATGAGAGAAAAGTATACAGTCCAATAGAAAAACTGGCAGTGACTTGAATAGACAGTTCACAAAAGATAATACACAAATGACCAATGAATATGAAAAAAGGTAGTCAACTTCATTTATCATTAAGTTAATGCAAATTTAAAACAAACTAAGATATCTACTCACCCAGCAGAATGAACATAATGAAAAACAGAGTTAATTCCAGTATTGGTTAGGATGTAGTACAGCTGAAACCTCTTGTAATGCTAGTGTGAATATGAACTAGTAAAAGTATTTTTAGACACTAGATAGACAGTAGCCACTAATGTTTCTGATATGCATTACCAGCAATTGAACTCTATTTATACTCAGCAGAATTTAGCATTCACATCTGTGTGTGTCTGTGTGTTGAAATTATCACAGCAGTGTTACTCATTTTAACTGCAAACTGGAATAAAAAAACAAATATTTATCAAAATGGGTGAGTCAATTATAGATTTTTATTAACATAAAATTTAACACTATAAATTGATGAAAATAAAGACATTATTTCCTGCAGAGACATGAATAATATCCAAAGGTACAATAATGGATAAAAAAACCAAACAAAATAATGAAAACTGCATTATTATATAGTATAAAATTCAAAAGCAGGCAGACTTATCTATGATTCTAGAAGTTCATCAGTACTTGTGAGTATATTAATTTGTTGGGAGTACTTAAATATTGCTTCTGGTGTGTACTTGATGTTCCAGTGTTTGGTCTAGGAATTGAGTATATAGCACATCAACTTTGTTAAAATTCAACAAGAAAGAAAATTTAAGATTTTATGCTTTTATATAACATATATATATATATATATATATATATATATATATTGCTTAGAATTGCAAAAGAAAATCTTTTAAAAAGTTATCCTACCAAAAACTTGACAACATACTCTATTCTGTAAACTTTAGTTAATACTTTAATGCTTACATGATTTTCTTCAGATATCAAGTGAATTTAAATTGATCTTACATAACTGCTACCAACTGTCATTATAGCACTTATTCATAAATCCTTTCTTCTCTGCTATTGGACTACACAATTTAATACATTTTGATCATCTTTCTACAAGTGCTTTTCTATTACATTCTATGGTTATATATTTCTAGATTTGTTCAATATATCATTTTATTCTTGATTAATTTTAAAATAGGCAACATCTGTCAAGGTATTTTCCATCTCTCTTCTTACAATAAGATTCATCAGTAGACCCATAAGTTTATTTTTCACACAAATTTTATCCATACTATTTTTTTTTTTTTTTTTTTTTTTGCAGCACCGGGGATTGAACTCATGACCTCGTGCTTGCCAGGCAGGCGCTTAGACCGCTGAGCTAGATCCCCGGCCCTTTATCCATACTATTTAAGTGATCTTTTATCTTAAGTTATCTTACAAAGGAAATGATAAACATTATAAATTCTTAGACAAGATTACTCAGGATTTTATTTGTATTGTAAAAGGAAAACACTTGCATGAAGAATGGCCTAAAAAATACTTTGGAAGCAAATTTTAATGTTTAAAATAATGTGAGTAGGCCAAAGATCGGCCCAAGTGCAGCAGGATTAAAGCAGTGATAAAAGCTCTGAGACAGTATATAATTGATGATTAAATGGGAGGGGCATGAGATCAACTAAATGGGAGAATATGAAAGAAGAAGTAGGAAAGCATAATTCTACTGTGAAAGGTTTGGTATATGATGATGCTAAAAGTCGTTTTGTTTTGTTTTGTTTTGTTTTACATAGAAGAAAAGGACGAAGTTTGGACTGAAAGACAATGACAATGTGAGAGTTCACCTCTAAACTGCTTGGAAGCTGCCCAAGTGGAAATATAACTTGAGTTTAGAAGACATGAGGCTACAGTGAAAAAGACCTTAGGATTTGCAGCATGTATGGACAGGAAAAATCACTAGAATTACAGTATCTTTTTGCAATAAAAAAAAAATTAAAAAATCTAACAAAAGAGTTAGAAACTATCTGTACTATCTGCTACCTGAAAGAGTCTAGTAAATTTTCTCAGGCATTAACTGCAGGCACCAGGTTCTTGGTCTTGACCCTCAGATGTTTGTTAAATTGACCTAATTCCAGACTTGTCCTTAAACCTTGGATTTCTAATATTTCCCTACTCCATATTCTATAGTCTGAATAAAAATTCCCCTACCCCTATTAACAGACTGATCACCGAGAAGCATATTCTAGGGACTGCATTCAAACCACCTCTTTAAATTGGAAGCAATATTAAAGTGTTAGTGATGTAGAAACCAGCCAGAGAAGAACTATATTGATTACCTGGGTACTATAATTTTGATTATCTTATCTTTTTTGTATCACTAATGATTTTTTTCACATTGATGAAAATTAGTTCCAAATATACTAATTCTTATTAATTTTGGGTCATCTTTCTGGGAGTATATCAACTATCAATGTAATGAACATGTTTTAAGATATTTTACTTTGAAAGAAAAGTCAGGTAGCTGAAGTTCCTCTTTAACACTGTGCCTTAACATTATGGTACACTTGTACAGTTTATCAGGAGAGTATCATTGGAATTCTTCGCAAACCTTCCAACGGTCTTCTTTTGCCTTTTCTCTTGTTTCTGTATTCTCTGAGCTCCTTTCCAAGTTCCAGGATTTACACATATGTACATAATTCCTAAAATACTATTTTAAACCCCTTCCATGAAGCATGTTTTAAAGTCTATTTTCTCCCTTTCCTCTCTTCTAGTATTACATTTCATCCCATCAAGTTGTATGTAGGAAGCATGATTTTGGGAACCATTAAAAGGAACTGCTCTATTTAAATTTCCTTTTTACGGAAACAAAAACAATTAGCGCTCTCTCTCTCTCTCTCTCTTTTTCTCTCCATTTATATATGTTTCATCAAAGCTCTCTGGAGACTTCCTACAACAATCAAAAGTTATCAGTGGTGCAAAGCAGTGAATAATTCAGGGATGTGCTCTTCAACCTTAATTTTCCTTCATTTTTGTTTTTCTAGGACTCTTAACTCCAAGAAAGACATCCTTGGCTTTAGTATCTGTTTTCCAGGGAAGATTATGCAAGACATGAGCCAAATACCAGCAAAAAGTGAGGTTTTAAGATTGATTGTTCTAAATGGCCACAAATAAAACCTATGATATGTAAAATTGAAAGAAACATAGAAAGTTATATGGCAGA
Source organism: Cuniculus paca (assembly GCA_004365215.1). NCBI lineage: Eukaryota > Metazoa > Chordata > Mammalia > Rodentia > Cuniculidae > Cuniculus > Cuniculus paca. The sequence goes on along the minus strand of RJWT010000718.1, from coordinate 1,002 downwards.
CAAATAGTAATGTTTTTCAAGCTAGTGACGTTCTATTAACAGATTAAACAGATTTTGATGAATTAAAAAAACCTAAACATTATTAGTTGTAGTAAGTTGAATAAGTGCATACTTGTTATTAAAAAACTCACCAGAAAGCTTTAATTCCTAAGCAGTATGCAACAAGAAAAATACCTCTAAAATACATACAGAAAAATATGTCTGCAACAATAATGACACAATGATCCCTTATAAAAGTGAGACTTCTCACATCTTTTAACTCTTGATACATTATGCAGGAAAATTGAGAAATATAGGTCACATTGACACATAATGTATTTCTGATAGCAATTTTTCTAATAATCAATTTTATAAAACTTAGGAAAAAGCAAAATCATCCTTTTTTTTGGATTTTTTTGTTAAGGTATTGCTATGTACTTCTGGCTAACCTTGAATTCACTATGTAGCCCAAGCAGACCTTGAACTTGCTGTGATCCTCCTGCCTCAGCCTCTCAAATGTTGGGATTACAGGCATGCACCACCATTTTCAGAACAAATTATCCTTTTACAGATGACTAAAGAAAAGTTTTGTCATTCAGAGGAATATTTTGTAGTCATAAAAATGAAGTTGTAGCTATGTGCAGAAATGAATCTAAGAAGCATAGGTTTAAGTGATAAAAATCATTAGATAGGGTACAAAGACTTGATACCACATTAACAGGCCCAGAATATTGATATAGATTCATTTATGATAGAAACTATTTTAAAAGGAAAAGAGATATAGCTCAGTGGCATAAATGCCTGCCTGGCAAGTGCAAGGTCCTGAGTTCGATTCCTGGTGGCAAAAACAAAACAAAACGAAAAATGTTAAATAAAAACAAAGGAAGAATAAACCCAACAACCAGGGTACTAATTACCTTTTGGGGTTATCAAGAGTATGGAATTTGAGGTAAGGTATAGACACAACTTCAGTGATGTTGGTAATGTTCTACCTGTTGAACTGTTTAGAGGAACTATCGCTTA